>MNCI01032892.1:159700-175862 GCA_015680685.1 Gnetum montanum | reverse complement strand
CTGCAAGGTTTATCCAATCAAGTTCGTCTTTATTGCCGTACACAACTTGGGTTCAGGTTACAAGCTGCTCGAATAAAGAGCCGTTCACTCTAGGACTCCTACTGCGGGCACATGGGGAAAAAATTCTAACTCTGGAGTGATCAATCTGCCAGAGCTTCGCTACACTAGCCAGGATTTGGAAAAAGGGGAGTGCCGCCTCTTATTTATAGAAATGGCGGCGCGACGCGATATCGCGTACGCGATATCGCAGGAGAAGACGCGATATCGCGTCGGTCGCGATATCGCGTACGCGATATCGCGGCCTAGTGTAAACTGCGTCTCATCAATGATGAAATCAAGGCATTGATTTTGCTATCATCCTTACCAGAGAGTTTCTTTGCAACAGTGACTACAATGAGTAGCTCATCGGGTAATTCAAAATTAAAATTAAATGATATTCAAGACTTGATTCTTAGTGAGGACGTTCACAAAAGGGAATCAAGTGAATCATCAACGTCTGCTTTAAATATAGAAACCAAAGGTAGGAGCGATCAACGTGATCAAAACCATGGTAATGGTAGATCGAAGTCAAGAGGTAGAGTAAAATCTAAAAATCGCAAGGAAGTTGTATATTGGAATTGTGATAAAAAAGATCACTTTAGAAATCAATGCAAGGCACCAAAGAAAAAGAAGAATCAAATTGAAGATGATGAATCAAGAAAAGCAACTGAGGAGATTACTATTGATGCTTTGATTTGCTGTGTGGACAATCCTATTGAATCTTGGATTTTGGATTTGGGTGCTTCATTCCACTCCACTCAATGTAAGGAATTGTTACAAAATTATGTTATAAGGAAGTTTGGAAAGGTTTGTCTTGCAAGTGATGAATCTTTGGATATTGTGGGGAAGGGTGAAGTTCAAATAAAGATTACCCAAGGGATGTAGTGGAAATTGCAAGATGCCAAACATGTTCCTAGACTCCAAGTCAGATGTATTCGGATGGGTATACAACAACATTTGGAGGTAGGTCATGGAAGATAACCAAGGGAAACTTGGTTGTTGCATGAGGCAATAAGGTGGGAACATTGTACATGATTGCAACAAAGAAAGATGCAGTGGTAGTTGCTGAATGTGGTGTTGATTCAATCTTATGGCATTGAAGACTCAGGTGCATGAGTGAAAAAGGTATGAAGTTGTTAGCTTCAAAGGGAAAGTTATGAAATTTGAAGTCTATTGATGTTGGCTTGTGTGAAGATTGTGTCTATGGGAAGAAAAATAGGGTTACTTTCTTAAAGATAAGGAGGACATCAAAGACTAAAAAGCTTGAATTGGTGCATTCAAATGTATGCAGCCCAGCTCCAATAAAGTCTCTCAAAGGCTTGACCTATTATGTTACCTTCATTGATGATTCCACTAGAAAGGTATGGGTTTATTTTCTCAAAATTAAATTTGATGTGTTTGCTACATTTAAAAGGTGGAAAGTTGAAGTAGAAAATTAGACTAGTTTGAAGATCAAATGTTTGAAGTCAAATAATGGAGGAGGATATGATAGCAAAGAATTCAAGACTTTTTGTTCAAAAAATGGGATCAGGATGATCAAGATACTTCCAAGAATGCTAGAGTGAAACAGTGTCACTGAACAAATGAACAAAATCTTGAATGAAAAGCTAGGAGCATGAGAATACACTCTAGGCTACCAAAGCAATTTTGGGAAAATGCAGTTAACAAAACAACCTATCTCATTAATTAGGATCCTTCAATTCCATTGGGGTTCAGAATACCATAGGAGGTATGGACTAGGAAGGAGGTAGATCTTTCACATTTGAGAATTTTATGGTGGGCCTCATATGTGCATGTTGATTCAAATGATAAAGATAAGCTTAATCCTAAAGCTAGAATGTGTTTTTTCATTGGTTATGAATCTAATGATTTTGGTTATCGATTTTGGGATAATCAAAATAAGAATATCATAAGGCATAGGGAAGTTACCTTTAATGAAAATGTAATGTTTAAGGATAGTATTGGAATAGAATCAAGGTATGTAGGGGAACAGACAAAAGAACATGACAATATTGAGTTGGAGAGAATTTTAGAAAATGATGTGGCTACAAGGATGCAAGCTAGTTCTAAAATGGAAGTGCAGAAGTAGAACCAATTATCCCTAAGCCTTCATTAAGAAGATCAAATAGAGTGATCAGACCTCCAAAATGGGATTCTCATTCTTTACATTATTTACTTTTGACTAATGCTAGGGAACTGAAGCATTTTGATGAAGCAATGTAGGTGAAAGATTCAGTCAAGTGGAAGTTAGCCATGAAAGATGAGATGAACTCCCTTGAGAAGAATGAAACATGGATACTAACTAAGTTGCCAGAGGGGAAGAAAGCCTTGTAGAATAAGTGGGTGTACAAGGTCAAAGATAAGCACGATGGTAGTAGGAGATACAAAGCCAAATTTAATAGTTAAGGGATTTCAACAAAAGAAAGGGATTGACTACAATGAGATATTCTCTATTGTAGTCAAGTTGACTACTATCAAATTGGTGCTAAGTATTATGGCTGCAGAAAATCTACACTTGGAATAATTAGACGTGAAGACTGCATTCCTACATGGTGACCTTGAAGAAGAAATTTACATGGCACAACCAGAAGGCTTCCAAGTTCTAGGGAAGGAAAATCTAGTGTGCAAATTGAAGAAAAGTTTGCATGGATTAAAGCAGGCTCCTAGGTAATGGTACAAGGAGCTTGATGGGTTCATGTATGATAATGGCTTTATTAGAAGCGAGATGGATCAGTGCTATTAGTTCAAGAATTTTGATGATTGTTATATCATATTGATGTTATATGTTGATGATAGGCTAGTTGCAGTGTTTAGTATGAAGGAGATCAATAGGTTGAAGCAGCAATTGGTAGAAAAATTTGAGATGAAAGACTTGGGGCTAGCTAAGCAGATACTTGGGATGAGAATATCCAAAGATAGAATAGAGAGACTTTTGAAGCTACCTCAAGAAAAGTACATAGAAAAGTTATTAAGTAGGTTTAGTCTTCAAGATACCAAGATCAGAAATACTCCTATGGGAAGCCATTTTTGTCTCTCCAAGGAGCAGTCACCAAAGATAGATGAGGAGAGGAAATACATGGCTAGAGTACCTTATGCTTTAGCAATCGGAAGCTTGATGTATGCTATGATGTATACAAGGCCAGACATAGCTTATGCAGTGAGAGTTGTCAGTAGGTATATGTCAGATTTAGGAAGGAAGCATTGGGAACCTGGAAGTGGATTTTTAGATACTGGAAAGGCACATCAAGTATGAAACTTTGTTTTAAGAAGAATGATGTTACTTTACAAGGCTTCCCATATGCTAATTTGGGTGGAGACTTGGATAGCCGAAAGAATACAATGGGTTATGTCTTCACTTTGGGTGCTATTGCTATTAGCTAGATGTCTAGACTTCAGAAAAGTGTTGCTCTCTCAACCACAAAAGTAGAATGTATGGCTATTTCAAAAGCTAGTAAAGAAATAATTTGGTTGAAGAATTTTCTGAAAGAGTTGGATAAGACACAAGAAAAGAGTGCACTTTACAGTGATAGTCAAAGCACCATTCATGTCTCCCAAATCCCAAATGATGTTGTTGCCTAATGAAGATGATGTCTCTTCATAAAAAGTGTTACTGTCATCTTAATAAGACCTGAAAGGGTAGTTGTGATTAAGACTTGAAATCATGCATTGTAAGAACAGATGTGTGTCTCTCAAGGTAACCTTTGGGGGTTTGGCATAAGGTATTTATACTTGGGATTTGAGGTCATGCTAACATGGAATGAAAAAGCTGGTGCAAGCAAGTCATGGGGTGGCGGAGCTGGTATAGGCAAGTCACGGGAAGTTAAGTGAAGTGGGATAGGAAGTGGACTGGCCATCCCTTTTGGCTGGGTTATAGGCCTAACCATGGTGGCAATGCTAGATTGCCTCTAAGGGATAGATGCCAAAGGAAGAAAACCCCAAGGAACACTTTTTCAACACTATTTGGATACATTTTAAACCCCAAGGAACACTTTTTCAACACTATTTGGATACATTTTCCTATATCAATAAAGCATTCTTTTCCTTCTTTTTCTGCATTTTTCCTATTATTTCCTTTATACATAATGTCGAATATTTTATATATTTCGCATTTGGTATATTTTCTTCATATGCATAATGTCAAATATATTGTATATTTGATGTTTTCCATGACATTCAAAGATGGGATGTCACAATTGGTATCAGAGCAAACCATGATCCAAGGAGCATTCAGAACCATGGGTTGACTACAACATTGATGAGACGCAAATTGCACAGGCTGCGATATCGCATACGCGATATCGCGTCCTTCCCTGTGATATCGCGTACGCGATATCGCAGTCCGCCGCCATATCTATAAATAAGAGGTGGCACTCCCCTCATTTCTCATCCTAGGCATAAAGTAGTGAAGCTCTAGTAGATTGATCACCCCAGAGATAGAATATTTTCCATGTGCCGGCAGTAGGAGTCCCCCAAGTGAACGGTTCTTTATTCGAGCAGCTTTGTACCTAAACGCAAGTTGTGTATGGCAATAAAGATGAGCTTTGTGGATAAACCTTGCAGTGCATGGATAGGTTTAATTAATGTTATTTACTGCTTTCCTAATGACGCAACATGAGTATGACTTGGTTACGAGCATTGATGAACGTGTACGGCTAGCCAAGGAATCGGCTACTCATTGCGAGTAGATTCTCTCACCCTTTCCTCCTAGAACGTGGGACAAGTACGACTTGATTACGAGCATCTACGGATGTGTATGGCTAGTCAAGGAATCAGCTGCTTGTCACACTTAGGTTAGCTAGGTGCCTCAGTACGACTGCTTCGAGCACGTGCGTTACGTGTGGTAATCCCAGTAACGATTAGCGTTTGGTAGCCACAGTTGCACAGTTCAGGGTGTGTATGGCAAGTGGGAACGGATGCTGATGCTAGGACTTAGTGCTGTAGTTAGAGTTAGTTTTAGTTTCTCAACCCTTCACCGTTTAGCATAGGAGATAAACCGAAAAATACCAAAAAATCATATACCTCAGACTTGCTTAACCATACACCGTGACACATATAAGCAAGCCTAGGAAGACAACAAACGATTAACCCCAAGTGTTCCTTGTGGTGTTTAGGCATTTAGTCTGCGGAGTTCGACCGGATCGCGCATGCTACGCTCGTTTCGTATGGTTGAGTGTAGGGGTACCTCGCCACTCATCATTGGCGCTGTTGCCGGGGACTAAGTGTTTTTACACCAATTAGAACATAAGGGATATCACTCACATCGTTGTGAGCTTTAACGAACCTTCAGGTTAATCAGTTAATCAAGAATAGAAATAATGGTAAACAGCATACCGTTAGGATGGCTTCTTCTCACGAAATCAACTCACCTAAGGACAACACAAAAGATAGTCAACATCACACGCATAACCAAGACCAGCCATGTCCTAAACAATCTAAGGTCACATATACTCATCCTGATGAGTATGTCCCTGACTTTACTTTTATTCTCCATTAAGATGAACAACTGCGATTGAGAGATCTGCAAGGTAACATTGTGTTACCTCTGAATCGATCGGTCCCTAACATGCTTCTCTGTGCCTTGGCACAGGTGGGCATGCAAGAATTTTTTGCGAAATACGTTCTAGATAACTATGACACAAGGGATTATCCTCCCACAAATACCCAACGTATTCGGGACGAAAGGCAGGAGAGCCAACATTCATTGTCAAAGGGCAAGGTCCCCCATGTCCTTAGCGAAATAGGAGACGAGGAATCCCTCATAATGGATTTCTTAGAAAATGATGTTCCTCCTCCTCACAATGGTGAAGAGGTTAGGCATTAGGGCCTTCGATCAACTGTACATGCTACAGGCTCTGATCCCCATGAGCACCAACTATTCACGGTAGGATCAACCACTCACACTAAGGACAAACACTTAGATCGTTACAACGATCGGGGTTGAAGCAGCCGAAGAGAAGGTAAGAAACATCGCCATGGTGATGGATCCCCTACCTCTTCCCCTTCATCTCACCATTCACACTCTCCTTCCACATCTAGGCATAGCCATCATGAGCATAAAGGGGAGGATAAAAGTAAAATGAAAGATGAAAGACCTCGACAGGAAGGTCGAGAGGAGTTAGGACAAGGGCAAGGACATAGGGAGAGTAGGGAACCACCACGAAGACATCATAGATGTCATGAAAGAGATGATCATGTTGAACCCCTACTTGCAACCCGAAGCATGCTCGATATCACAGAGGTAGTTAGGATCCCCACAAGGCACTTAAAAGATAGCAAGATCAAGCGTTTGGACATAAATAATATCCCACGTTTTGAAGGGGGATACAACGCTGATCCTCAACATCATTTATAGGCATTCTACGATGCTTGCGTCTTGCAAAATATAGATAATGAGTGGTAGAAGCTCAAGTTGTTCCCAAGGACACTCACTAAAGAAGTAGAAAGCTGGTACCAGTCCTTAGAACCGAAAACCATTAGGAGGAGGAGTACGATGCTTGAACTGTTCAACAACAAATATCAGACATACTCCAGAGTGTTCAATTTACGTAAGCAGATCTAAGGCTGGAAACAAGGTGCTTATGAACCCTTGGATGTTGCCATGGCCCATTACTATACACTACTACATTGTTGCCCGGGCCATTGTTATGCTAAACGGGATCAACTTTGCCACATCGTGGATGAGCTAAGAAATGAAATGAGAAGAACTCTTGGGACTTACACCCAAGAGAGACTTTTCCAATTGAGAGCCCATGAAGTTGAAAGTTTTTTGGAACAAGTAGCGCAAGAAGAGGGTGAGCTACGGAAGAGAGAAAGTGTAGAAGAATACAACCGCGATCCCTCCCTTCGCAAGAAAGGAGTGAAATTTTGTGATGAGGAGGATGAGTCATCACTCGAAGAGTTGGTGAACCGAAAAACCATGCCGATCCAAAAGTTAACAACGGAGGTATCGGCTAAGGTAGACTAAATGTGGGATTCCTTAGACTCATGAATAGAAACAATCTTAAAAATTGTAGAAGAGTCTAAGGTAGAGCAAGGTAGTGACAAAGGAAAAACTCAGCGGAGAAACTTAAGCCCTGCACATAACAAGGGTAAGGGGAAAATTCCTATCTCCGATGAGGCTGTAAATTTTGATTCAGACAATGATAGTGGATGTGAGGTCTGCTACTATGACCATCCTAAGGGATGTTGCCCAATTATCTCACATTTGCAGGAGTCTAGGGTGTATGCATTAAATCCAAGACTTAATCAACGGCAAACACCCCGAAGGTTACCTTACCCACAAGGTAACCCAAAGCAGTTCCACCAACCCTTGACATATTATCCAAGTGGAACACCTCCACAACCCATTGGACAACATCAGTAGTGGCAATACCCACAGTCATGGGGGATGACACTGCCAACACATCAATACCCTTACTGGTAGCCTGATCCTTACGGTTATTATGTGCAGCAGCCAGTTTCTCCAGGTGACTCTATGGGTCACACTACCCCCCAACGTCACTACCAAGCTCGGGAGTACTTCAGAAGGACTCCTTCTCCTCCAGGAGACATCTCACATTCAGGCCATCCTCTAACTATGCCCGCACCTCTTCCTCCTATAGTTCATATACAACATGTTCCAACAATGCAAGGGGAATTACCTACTCAACCGCTGCAACGTAACACCGCGAGAGCTGTAAATATTCAGCATGTAAATATCCAACTGGGTGCTAGTTCTAACGACAACTGTATAAAGAAGAGATCCTTTTTCAGAACTAGGAGCCCAAACAAACTCTCGCATCAACAAGCAGACGGGTACATGTATAGGCCTCTAACCACTAACGCTTCAGAGAAGCCTTCAGTCCAAAAGAGTGTAACGCATACGGTTATGTTAACACATACCGTAACTGACTAAATCAAGGTAGGCCACCTTCCCAAGAAATTAACTGACCCTGGAAGTTCCTTTATTTATTTGCAGATCGTTGGAAATGCGCCACATCGGGCTCTTCTTGACTCAGGTTCCAGAGTCAACTTAATTTCGCAAAGGATGTATCACACCTAGAACCTGCAACAACTTAAGAAGAGCAATATCCAACTAGAGCTGGCAGACTAGTCCATCACCATTCCCTTAGGATTGGTGGAGGATGTTATTACCATTGTGTGTGGTTGGTCCTACCCAGCTGACTTTCTGGTGATCGAAGTTAACAACAATGAAGGGGACTTCCCAATTATAATGGGAAGGGCATGGCTAAGCACAGTAGATGCATGCCTTAGGATCAGTGATCTTTCCTTGGAAATATCTAAGGTAAACATATGTGGAAAGATCGAGAAGAGGATAGTTCCATGCATCACATACAGTGATTCATCGGGTGATGACATGGATGAAATGTCTCCATGTAATAGGTGTGCCCAAGAAACTATGCAACAAATATGCCTGTATGTAGCAACCACACAAGAAGTAGTAGACACCCCGTGGTTGATAGCTTCTCATAGGAGCAAACAAATATGCATGGAACGAACTGAGGACACTCATGCCAACAATCGTGGCATAGACACATTAGAACGTGAGCATCGCCAACTTCCACCCCTCAACTTAAGATCATCAATTGCGAGAAGTTGGGCACTTCTTAGAAATTCAAATAGGCGCTCACTATTTTGGATCTCTCCCTTACAGCTCAGTCATGGGGGAGATGGCCACCTATGCTAACCATATGAGGCCTCAGTTCTTTTTTAGTTTTTTTTTTACACATTTTTGTTTTACAAAGTTTTTGTTTTACACATTTTTGTTTTACAACTTTCTTTAACTTTTCTTGTTTTTGTTTTACACCATCGTTATACTTTTATATTTTGTGTGTGTGTGTGTGTCATCCACCCTATAAGTTCATCACCCAATAAGTGTTCAGGCTAATGGTATGAACTATTTTCATACTGATTGCTAATGTTTGGTTTTTACCTTTAAGTTACATTGTTGATACTAAGGTATGTTGCTTTTGATATGGCAGGCAATGAGATCACTTCATCCATCCATCCATCAAGTTTATGGTTTCTCTTGGCTTGGAAATGTACAGTTCCCTTCCAATAAGAACTTTAATGAACCGGTGCCTGGGCATTTCTCAAACTAAGGAAGGACTCAAGGATTGCAAAGGGTGTGACTTAAAAGGAACTTGATGCTTTTGTGTTGATCATTCTCTTGGGTGCTTGGATATTTTTTTCTTGAGTTTTCTTACCGTTCCGATGTTATCCATTATTCAGAAGCTGAGACAATAAAAATAAAGAAGTCTTTGCATGGTGTGGTCCCCATGCACAAAAACACAAAAAACCAAAAAAAAAAAAGAAAAACCAAAGTGAGGATTCAAAGCACACCCCTTAGATGAAATAACTTTGGGCTGCAAGCACTGGTTATAGAACCAAAGTGTTCCCTCTAACTAAGGTCCTTCTCGCTTCCCATTCTTTCCTTGTTTTGTCGGAATGGTGGTGGCTCTTTGAAGATGCATCCTTGTCATCCAAGTGGATGGTTTAGCCAAATGCATTGATGCGAAGTCACTGGAAGTGGTTGGTTTGAGGCCAGAGTTGGAATGAGATTTTCCAAGTCACATTAACCATGTAACATACAAAGGGCTGTACACCACCTTGTTCTTGGGATTCCATTCCACTTCTCTTCTTTTCATCCTTCTCTCCATTGTTCACCTCATTGCCGGTTGTATCATTAGTGTATATTTTGGTTGATGCATTGTTTTCTTTTTGGTAAATTCTTCCGGTTAAGACTTTAACTCTTGTTCCAAAGGACATTCCTAGAGCCTACGAACTCTTTGAATGTGGGATTGTCAGGGCATTAAGGGCATGAGTCTGCTTTGGGGAGGACCCACTGACATTCCTATTTGGAACATTCGTTAACCTCTTTCCTTAACATGTTGTAATTAATTATTATTTTGTTCATTTCCATCTTGACATCCGTTTCATTGATGTCATAGTTGTCCCTTTTTACCTATCTTTCTTACTCTTTTTCTTTCTCCATTCTACCATTACCGGAGGTTCGCGATTAGTCATGGGGGTATAGGGCCTGCTTTTTCGATTTTTCTCCTAAGCCCCAAATTTTTTCGTTTCTCTTCCTAACCCCTACACCTTCGGTAGTCATCATTTCCATCTTCCCAGATCCATATCAGCCATACCACAACTTAGCCAATGAACCTACACTGAAGTAAGGTATTATTTACTTAATGATTCAATTACCCTTGCTAATATATGATTGTGTTGTGTGTGCAGATGGCAATCATACAATGGATGGATCTGGAGCAAACACTTGGAATGGAGCAGCGCTGAAGCAGCTATGTAAGGAGTAGAATGGATAATGCGCTTACGAATGGATAAAGGAAGGCACAATCTAGGCGTTGGAAGTAGCAAGACTCTTCTCTCTTCTTCTCTTCTATTCTCTCTCCTCTTTTCTCTCAGTTTCCAAGTGTGGCATGATGTCATTGTAATAAGGTGTTCACCCTTGTTGTCATGAATACCAGTTGTGTCAAGTCTTGTAATAACGAACCGTTCACATGTCAGTCCATTAGTTCCATTTCTCTCAATAATCCCATACCTACCTGATATTATTGTAAAGAACTCGAGGACGAGTTTTCATTCAGTCATGGGGGTATGATGAGATGCAAATTGCACAGGCCGAGATATCGCATCCTTCCCTGCGATATCACGTACGCGATATCGCGTCCTTCCCTGCAATATCGCGTACGCGATATCGTGGTCCACCGCCATATCTATAAATAAGAGGCGGCACTCCCCTCATTTCTCATCCTAGGAGTAAAGTAGCGAAGCTCTGGCTGATTGATCACCCTAGAGATAGAATATTTTCCATGTGCCCACAGTAGGAGTCCCCCATGTGAACGGTTCTTTATTCGAGCAGCTTTGTACCTGAACGCAAGTTGTGTACGGAAATAAAGACGAGCTTTGTGGATAAACCTTGCAGTGCATGGATAGGTTTAATTAATGTTATTTACTGCTTTCCTAGTGACGCGGCATAAGTACGACTTAGTTATGAGCGTTGACGAACGTGTACGGCTAGCCAAGGAATCGGCTACTCATCGCGAGTAGATTCTCTCACCCTTTCCTCCTAAAACGTGGGACAAGTACGACTTGATTACGAGCATCTACGGATGTGTACGGCTAGTCAAGGAATCGGCTGCTTGTCACACTTACGTTAGCTAGGTGCCTCAGTATGACCGCTTCGAGCACGTGCGTTACGTGTGGTAATCCCAGTAACGATTAGCGTTTGGTAGCCACAGTTGCATAGTTCAGGGTGTGTACGACAAGTGGGAACGGATGCTAACGCTAGGACTTAGTGTTGTAGTTAGAGTTAGTATTAGTTTCTCAACCCTTCACCGTTTAGCATAGGAGATAAACCGAAAAATACCAAAAAAAATCATATACCTTAGACTTACTTAACCATACACTATGACAGATATAAGCAAGCCTGGGAAGACAACGAACGATTAACCCCAAGTGTTCCTTGTGGCGTTTAGGCATTTAGTCTGCGGAGTTCGACCGGATCACGCGTGCTATGCTTGTTTCGTATGGTTGAGTGTAGGGGTACCTCGCCACTTATCAAACATAAACTTGATGATGAATCTTGAAACCACAACACATGGAAAGCCATTAATCATCATTGAATGTACCATATATTTGTGATGTAAGTTAGAAGATACCTTTCCATTGACTTCACAAACAATGGATCAGGCATTGAGATCCTAGCAACCACCAAAATTTCTTTCATGGATATTATTAATTGATAAAAATTTGATCACACCTCATCAAGCTTCATCAATTACAAAAGATGTTGGTAGGACAATGATACACAGGTCTAGGTAACTCTTACCCATCTTAATACTATAATTATTAATTGATTAGGGTCATTGTTATATTTCTTTCAAGAAAGTTAGTAACCATGACTTGAATTTATCCCTTTTTTAAAAAAAATTTCACTATCCAAGTAATCTATAGGATTCCAAGTTACCATATATTAGCTTAGAAATGTCAATTCGACAAAATAGGCTAGTTTAGTCCTTTTAAATCTTCAAAAATCAACTTCATTTTGAACCCTAAAACTATGTCCAACGCATAGTACTCATCGAGATGATTTCAAAGATACAAATTTTGTCTTGATTGGACTTATGATCTGGGGAATATCAATGTTTTAAATTTCTTATTATGTGTGCATTAAAATAATATTAAATTATTTAAATTATTAATTTATTATTTCATAAAAATCAAAATTTTAGGATGGCTGAACCACCACATCAATCACCCAGGCAAGGTGGAATAAAATAATAATAAAAAGTTTTTTTTTTTTTAAAAAAAAAGCATCTAAAATACTTATCGAGGGGGAGGTCACGAGTTCGATCCCGTGCTCCAAAATACTTTAATTAAATAAAAATAAAAATAATAATAGAAATTAAAAAATATTATTTTTTAATTTCTATTATGGGTTCAAACCCAAGCTGTCCACAATTTTAAATTTTTCAGAAAAAAATGGAAATAAAATAAATTTGTTTTTTAAAAAAATCTATAGGGCCACAAGCCCTTGGGAGGGCTGCGATCAATCCTCCCAGCCACCGCGGTCGGTAGACTTGCCAGCCACGACCGACTGTCTTACCAACCACAGCAACAATAGTGGCTCTCACTTCAACCCACAATAACAGTAACAACAAGCAGCAGTGGCACTCACTTCAACCCACAATTTGATTTTGTTCGTCCTCTTCTTTCAATCTTTGTTTCTGTAAGAGCCTCTCAAGTCTCAGTGATTTGAGCGTGGATCAGGCGCACCCAAGTCCACTTCCTTGTGGTGTCTACGCCTAGTTACTACATTTGAATCTGTGCTGATACGATCCAGTTCAATCCAAATCCAAGGTGGGATCGGCGTAGCGTTGCGGGGGAAGGAAAACACTAATCAACAACATCCTTGATGCACACAATGATGCATCGGCATTTCGAGAAGCACGGGAATAGGGTTGGATGAATCGCCTACTTATCATCATAGTCGTCGTTGTCGTCGTGGTGTCGCGACGCTGTACATAGCAATGATGCGCACTACTTAGTCGACATCCTACCACACTACCTTCGCTACGTCATCTGCCTTGACTCCAACCTCATCATGCTGGACGACATTGCGCGGTTGTGGGAAATGCGCCTCGCCAGTTGTCCCATCACCATGCCCGAGTATTGCCTTGCCAACTTCAGCCAATGCTTCACGTCCATCTTTTGGGTCGACGAGTGCCTCGCCCACGTCGCCTTCCACTGGGTAACACAAATGAGTAACCAAGGAGGTGTCACCGCCGCTGCTCTAGTCTGTCGCCGTCGCTGTTGTACTCTAGGCCTTGCTCCGCTGACCTGCCACTAAACCGCATTGCATTGCCTGCCTTTTACCATAGCGCCACCCTACAATTGCAACTGCAACTTCCATGCCTAAAACCTGCGCTGTTTTCTGCGTTTTTGCTGCAAAAACCCTCGTCACATTTTTCACAGTCATCATTGACTATGACTATGCCGCTGCTACTCGTTGACACTGCCGATAACTACCTTCAGCACCGCCCATAACTGCCTCCTATGCCACTAATCACTATGCCACTAATCACTACCTTCAATGGCGTCCATCATTGCCTCCAGTGTTGCCAATCATTGCCTTTAGCATTGTCAATCACTGCCTCCAATGTTGTCTGCCTCTTCATCGTGAATAACTGCCTACTGAAAGTCACATGGACCTGGAGATGGGCAACATTGGCCTAGAGGAGGGCTATGCAAACCTTAAACCAACGCATCACCATGGCTATTGCTACTGTTCATAATGAAATGTCAAATTCTCCATTATATGATGGAAAATTTTCAGTTCATAAATTGATAGAAAAATTTAAAATTTCCATCATTTAACTAGTTTAAATTAGGAACTTGCAAAAAATAGTTTCCAAAATTAAAATTTGGAGTAGTGGTAGCAATAAAAATAAAAATTCCACAATTAAGTGAGCTCACTTTAGAGTAGAACTGGGATGGGTGACCTCTCAAGAAGTCTCGTTTGTCGCACCAAAGTACTTAGACTCCAGAAATCATAACTTTTGATTTCGGAAACCTTTTTCGATAACTGGGATGGATGACCTCTCAAGAAGTCTAGTTTGTCGCACCAAAGTACTTAGACTCCAGAGGCCATAACTTTTGATTTCGGAATCCTTTTTCATAAACAAAGAGTCATTTCGTATCGATTTCAACCTTTTGAGCTCAATGGTATAGTCAAATCCATCCTAGGAACCTGAAGATTAGGGTTTACTCCTTGCTCAACATATTACCTCGAAATCTTCAAAAGTTTAATTTTAGCATCACTCGTATGATGTTCATTTTCAACATATAAATGGTCATTCCTAAAATTTTTCACCCTTGTGAACTCAATGGTGAGGTCAGATTTATCATTTAGGCACATTATAATTCAATGATATTATAAATTTCACATTTTAGGCTTTAAGATTTAGTGCATAACCCTTGTAGATAGTCTTAAGATCACTATGGCATGTCATTAATTACATTGCTAGAGTTAATATTCTTAATGGGGGTAGAAAGACTTCTAAGAATTAGATAATATAGTTACATATTACTAAAAAATTATATGATGTCATTAAATATTACTAAAATTAGATAATATAATTATAAAAATAGATAATATAGTTATTCAATTGATGTAGTTGATTATTAGTTAATGAACTAGTCGATGTATTAGTTAAAGATCAGTTGATGTATTAGTTGGAGAATTAGTTGAAGAAACGAAATAATCTTCAATCATTAAGAAAAGGGTATATTAATCCATCTTGCAATCAAAACATAGGGCAAAATAACATGGAAACTCAAAATCTCATTTCGACAAGGAGTATGATACTCATGAAGAGAAATGATCTAGATAAGAATCCAAGAATAGGAAAGAAAGTTGCAACACACAATGTGCTTGCAAGATCACTAGTGAGTGAGAAACAATATCCACTATGTCCATCATGGGCCTTAAATTGGCATGAACATCTATATCCATATATCTTAGTATAATTACAAGATTTGGATGTTAATGTCTTGTGCTTACAAGAAATCTTACCATGGGAATTTCTATATCAATTCCAACTAATTTTGAAAAAAATGGGTATAAAGGTATTTATAAGAGAAAAGGTTCTTATGCAAGTTCTTCTTTTGAGGTGTACATATTAGCATATTATAGAAATTACATGATGGATGGTTGTGTGATCTTTTATAAAAAAGCCAAGTTTGAATTGGTACAAAGACTTGAATGGAGTTTAGAAAATATGATTTTAAAATTCCAAAACTTCAAGTGATGGGAAAGAAAGAATAATTAAGATTCTGGAAAATGCACATAGACCTGGCAATGATTCTAAAAGTTCATCTATCAAGAAGATGTGTATGCATGGATAACACACATTTAATTGCCAAACCAACATGTTTAGATGTTAGACTTTGTCAAGGAGCATACTTCATTAAGAAAATAAAAGAAAGTTTGAAGAAGAAGTTATTCCTAAGTTGTAACGATCTAGTTCCATTTATTCTTTGTGAAGACTTCAATGAAAAAGTTGGAAGTAGTGTTTATCAATTCTTAAAATATGGATTTGTAAAGAAATCTTTGGAAGATGAACCTGACTTGAAGAAGATGTTTTCATCAATTCAACATGCAATTCCATTAGACAGTGCATATTCTACTTACTTTGAATATTTAGTAGATAAATCAAACTTTAGAACTCGTGAATAGATGATGTTGATGGATTGCATTCATCAATGATGAGACGCGACATGCATAGTGCCGCGATATTGCGGCCACCGCGATATCGCATCTTTCCTTGCGATATCGCGGTCCGCCGCCATATCTATAAATAAGAGGTAGCACTCCCTTCATTTCCCAATCTTGGCTAGAAGTAGCGAAGCTCTGGCAGTTTGAACACTCTAGAGTTAGATTAATTTCCCATGTGCCTGCAGTAGGAGTCCTAGAGTGAACGGCTCTTTATTCGAGCAACTTTGTAACCTGAACACAAGTTGTGTATGGCAATAAAGACAAACTTGATTGGATAAACCTTGCAGTACATGGTTTTATTTATTGTTATTTATTGCTTTC
>MNCI01032892.1:134148-155149 GCA_015680685.1 Gnetum montanum | reverse complement strand
ACATTCCCAGAGCCTACGGACTCTTTGAATGTGGGATTGTCAAGGCATTAAGGGCATGAGCCTGCTTTGGGGAGGACCCACTAACATTCCTATTTGGAACATTAGTTAACTTCTTTTCCTTAACATTTTTGCAATTAATTTTATTTTTGTTCATTTCCATCTTGACATCCATTTCACCGATGCCATAGTTGTCCCTTTTCACCTATCTTTCTTACTCCTTTTCTTCCTTCATTCTAATGCTACCATAGATTCGTGATTAGTCATGGGGGTATGGGGCCTACTTCTTTGATTTTTCTCCTATGCCCTGAATTTTTTGGTTTCTCTTCCTAACCCCTACACCTTCGGTACTCATCAGTAACATCTTCCCAGATCCATATCAGCCATACCACAACCTAGCCAATGAACCTAAACCGAAGTAAGGTATTATTTACTTAATGATTCAATTACCCTTGCTAATATATGATTGTGTTGTGTGTGTAGATGGAAATCATACAACAACGGAATGGATCTGGTGCAAACAATTGGAATGGAGCAACACTAAAGTAGCTGTGCAAGGAGCAGGATTGATAATGCAGTTATGGATGGACAACAGAAGGCGCAATCTAGGCGTTGGCAGCAACAAGACTCTTCTCTCTTCTTCTCTTCTATTCTCTCTCCTCTTTTCTCTCAACTACCAAATGTGGCCTGATGTCATTGTAATAAGGTGTTCACCATTGTTATCATGAACACCAGTTTTTGTCAAGTCTTGTAATAAAGACCCATTCACATGTCATCCCATTAGTTCCATTCTCCTCAAAAATCCCATACCTAACTGATATCATTGTAAGGAACTCGAGGATGAGTTTTTATTCAGTCATGGGGGTATGATGAGACGCGACATGCATAGTGCCACGATATCGCTTCTTTCCCTGCGATATCGTGTACGCGATATCGCGGTCCGCCGCCATATCTATAAATAAGAGGCGGCACTCCCTTCATTTCCCAATCCTGGCTAGAAGTAGCGAAGCTCTGGCAGTTTGAATACTCCAGAGTTAGATTAATTTCCCATGTGCCCGCAGTAGGAGTCCTAGAGTGAACAGCTCTTTATTCGAGCAACTTTGTAACCTGAACACAAGTTGTGTACGGCAATAAAGACGAACTTGATTGGATAAACCTTGCAGTACATGGTTTTATTTATTGTTATTTCTTACTTTCCTAGTGCGCATGAGTACGACTTGATTACGAGCATCTACGGATGTGTACGGCTAATCAAGGAATCGGCTGCTCGTCGCAACGCGTGAGTACGACTTGACTACGAGCATTGTGACTGCTTGGTAACCCAGTAGCGTATTCCAGGATCTGCGCTTGGTAATCCCAGTAGTAGTCCAATGTGTACGGCTAGTTAAGGAATCGGCTACTCATCGCTAGGCTAGAACGTGTGATAAGTACGACTTGGCTACGAGCATCCACGGGTGTGTACGGCTAGCCAAGGAATCGGCTGCTTATCACACTTAGGCTAAATAGGTGCCTCAGTACGACCACTTCGAGCACTTGCGTTACGTGTGGTGATCCTAGTAACGATTAGCATTTGGTAGCCACAGTTGCATAGTTCAGGGTGTGTCCGGTAAGTGGGAACGGATGCTGACGCTAGTTAATTTAGACTTAGGACATTAGTTAGAGTTAGTTAGTTTCTCAACCCTTTCCCTCATAGCTTAGGAGATAAACTGAAAAATACCAAAAAAATCATATACCTTAGACTTGCTTAACCATACACCGTGACACATACAAGCAAGCCTGGGAGGACAACGAATGATTAACCCCAAGTGTTTCTTGTGGCGTTAAGGCATTTAGTCTGCAGAGTTCGACTGGATCGCGCGTACATGCTCGTATTCATATGGTTGAGTGTAGGGATACCTTGCCACTCATCAATGAAGAACCACAGTTTACAAATTACTCTGCAATGATTAATGAAGATGGGTCAACAACATTCTTCATTGAGGCTTTGGACTATATTTGGTATGATGCCTAATTCTTTCAAATTGCCAAGTTACTAGAGTTGATTTCTAAAGAAGAAATTGAGAAGAATGAAGATCAAAACCTGACATCCTAAACAAGATCATCTGATCATATACCACTTATGGTAGAATTACAATTACTCCCATCAGTTCAGAAGGTTGATCAAAATCAAGAAGTATCTTACTCTTACTTTTATTTGATTGATCTTATTATTTTATTTCATACTGTAATTTATATTTCAATTAGATAAGTAAAATATCTATGATAATAAAAATTGGAGATAAAGAATTTTCCTTGTCTTCACTTGGGTAACCAAATCCAACTTGCACATTGTGTGATCCTAGTTAGGACTAGTGATTAGTGGTTGAGAAATATTTAATTCACCTTTTTTCATTATCTTAGAAAATGAAGTAAGTATCAATAAAGTAATATTTAATATTCCATATAATCTTTCTCACATATATCTTAATTGCAGAATAAGCAAGAAACAACTTCAAGTTCAAAGGAGAAGTCAAATTATTGGAGCACAATATCATCAAAGAAAGCATTGGAGCTGGAAAAAGATAGAGAATGTGGATTCGTTTGAGGATGAAAGAAACCTCAGGGGGGTAGATTGTCACATCTCCTTTCCCAAATGATGTTGTTACCTAATGAAGATGATGTCTCTTCATAACAAGTGTTATTATCATCTTAATAAGACTAGAAAGGGTAGTTGTGATTAAGACCCAAAAGGTTGCATTGTAATAATAGATGTGTCTCTCAAAGTAACCTTTGGGCGTTTGTCTTAAGGCATGTATACCTAGGGTTAGAGGTCATGCCAAGATGGAATGGCGGAGTCAGTACAAGCAAGTCATGGGGTGGTGGAGCTGGTATAGGCAAGTCATGAGAAGTCAGGTAAAGTGGGATAGGAAGTGGGCTAGGAATCCCTTATAGCTAGGTTATAGGCCTAATCATGGTGGCAGTGCTAGATTGCCTCTAAGGAATAGGTGCCAAAGGAAGAAAACCCCAAGGAACGCTCTTTGAGCATGATTTAGATACACTTTTTCATATCAATAAAGCATTCCTTTCTTTCTTTTTCTACATTTTTCCTATTATTTTCTTTATACATAATGTCAAATATTACAAATATTTCGCATTTGGTATATTTTCTTCATAAGCATAATGTCTAATATATCATATATTTGATGTTTGCCATAATATCCAGGGATGGGATGTCACAATTCATCTTGCTAAAAATCCATCATTCCATGGAAGATCAAAGAATATTCAGTTAAGGTATCACCACATTTGTGGATCCATAAGCGATGGAGTATTATCGTTAAAGAAGGTTCTTGGATCAAAGAACTTAGCAGACATGATGACCAAAGTTGTTACTATGGATAAACTAAGGCTGTGCACTGCCTCAATTGGCCTCCAAGGTTAATGATGAGGAGGCACTGCACTAGGTGACCTTTTTTTCTGATAGGGCAATAGAGGTACAAGGTTTCATTAGTGTATTTTGAAAATCAGCCTCCAAGTGGGAGATTGTCAAGAATGGAGTCTAATTCTCTCTCTTTATTTTTGGAAAGCTAAAATTTCTATCTATTAATTTGGAATGTTCAAATTTGGAAAGCTAAAAATTCTAGCTATTAATTTGGAAGACTGAAATTTGGAAAGCTAAAATTTCTAGCTATTAATTTGGAAGGATGAAATTTGGAAAGATAAATTTACTAACTATTATTTGGAAGGAAAGTTAGAAAATTTAGCTATTTATGTTTAGAAAGTTGAAAATCCTAGTTACATATATAGGTGTAATGTGCCTTTGGTGGAGAATGAGTGTATCACATTATAGGTCAAGTGTAATTCTACCTCCAATTTTGTTAATTTGTAACACATCATAAATAAGAAGTAGGAGATAAAAGGAATTTTAGGATAACAAAATTGATATGCAAACATTAAAAGAATGGGGGTAAAAAAAAATGGAAATTCCAGCTAGTGTAGTTTAGCATATATTGACTAAAATTATTATAGAGTAGGCGTTGTGCTTGGTTTTAGCTAGAAATGGCCATAATTGTGGTATTGTTTGTCTTGGTAATGTAAATCCACCATGCAAAAATGCTAGGTGTAGACCATGGACCTTTAACAACAATATTGATCACATTTTTTAAACTTGCTCATAGTAACATGGTTAGCCCTGCAGAACCAAAACAAATGTGTGGGAGAAAAAGTTATTTAAGTCATGACTACAAGTGCAACTAATATGAACAACATCAGGTAGGAACAAAGTAACAACCATAACTAACACATGGGTGGACTAACAAGTAGCAAAGAGTACTTAATTGGCAATTTCAAACTCATCAACACCAAATAGAAATATCAATTGAACATATGTGCAATCTTGAAATATAAGTCCAAAGTGTTACAGCCCCGCTACATGGGTTTTGTTTCTAAAAAAAAAAACAATATGCATGGTTTGTTGGTGGGTACTGGACAAAAATAATGAGGACTTTGACATGAAGCAACCGTCTAGTCTTTAACACTCTTGCTCTATCTCACCAATCTCACTTTACTACTTAAACCTTAGCTGATTACCCTGTATTCCAAATACTTAATATTAATTTTGAAATTCTTTTACCTAGTTTTCCAAAAATAATACTAAAATCAAATATTTACCTAATATACAGTTATGCATTTATTAGGCTAGTTAAAATAGTACACTTTGTACCAAATCTAGTTTGAAGATCCTCATGATGTCCAAAATAAGGCTTCTATGTGGAATCACGTTAAACAACTAATCAATTATAGTGTAATTGCAAAGATGGTTGGTTTTCATTCAAAAGTCAAGTCTTGAACATCGATATTAGTCTTTTGCAATACATCTGTATCCATGGTTTTCATCGCTTACTCATGATCTCTAAGTATGTTTTGTGAGCATGTAAGAAAATAATTGTGCAAAAGAACTGGATTACACAAGTAATCAAAGTATAGAATGTCGAAGCAAATGTAACTAACCTCCAACCATTGATACCTTTGATTAATATTTTTCAGATTCTTCTTTCACATCAGCACTCTACAACGATGGTATATGCAACCTCTAAGCATCTGTGAAAGGGACTTGAACTGCAATCTTGCTGTGATTCGTGACACCTTTGTTCTTTCATCAAGAATGAATTTATAGGTCTAGATATGGACCTATAAATTTGAAAAATAAAAAACCTAAAACCCCATTTAGATGTGGATGCCACCCCAATGCCAATGCAAAAACACGTTATGCCAACTCATATAAGTGTTAATGGATATGGAGGCCACTTCAATGTGTAAATGCATGTTACAATCTCCCACTTGGTCTCCATATTTAATCAATTCTAGAGATTAAAAAATAAATGCATGAATCATGGTGATAGTTCCTCTTAATGTGAATATTATCTTCCATGTATTACAATGCATTATTTCTCAAACATATTTCCTTATATGGTAACGTAACTTTATGAATAAAACTAATGTTCATTCAAGGCCTTGCCTTACGTGTATTTTCTCTAATAACTATATGTGCAAACCATATGAGAAAATAGCATAATAGCATAACTGAATAAGAGTTTCATTAAGATTGTAAGTTGTACATACAAAAAATTACATTATGGAATCAAGTCTCATCCAAACTACATGATTCTTAAATGACTTCAATGGAATTACTTTTGTCAAAGGATCAACTATCATTAATTTAGTGCTTATATGTGTAATGACCACTTTATTTTCCTTAATGTGTTCCCTTATGGCTAAGTAATTTATGTCGACATGTTTACTTCGATTTCCACTCTTATTATTTTTAACCATAAAGATAGTAGTTGAATTATCACAAAACATTCTTAATGGCCTAGATATAGAATCCACAATTCTAAGCCTTGTTATGAAACTCTTTAATCATACACCATGTGAAGTAGCCTCAAAACAACAAACTTTGCCTCCATTGTGGAAGAAACAATCAAAGTTTGCTTTCCACTCCTCTAGGAGATAGCCCCTCCAGCTAGCATAAAAACAAAACCAAATGTGGATTTCCGTGAATCAACATAGCTAGCAAAGTTTGAATCAGAGTAGCCGGTCACCTCCAAGGAATCAATCTATTTATACATAATCATGTAGTCTTTTATACCTTGAAGGTCCCTCATCACTTTCTTTGTAGCGCTCCAATGGTCAATGCCTGGATTACTCTGATATCTACCCAACATTCCCACAACAAATTTAATGTTAGGTCTTGTGTAGACCTAAGCATACCTAAGGCTTCCAACAACTAAAGCATATGAAATGTTGCTCATTTGGCTCTTCTCTAAATCATTCCTAGGGCACAGGTTCAAATTGAACCTGTTACCTCTCATAATGGGTGTTATACTTGGTGAACAATCTTTCATTTGAAACCTCTCTAAAAATTTAGTGATATAGGTTTCCTATGACAATTCTAGAATACATTTAGATCTATCCCTATGAATCTAAATGCCAACAACATAAGATGCCTCACCTAGATCCTTCATCTCGAAATTCTTAGAGAGAAAATGTTTCACCTCATATAGATATCCACTATTATTGGTTGTAAGAAGGATATCATCCACATATAGAACAAGGAAATAGATTTTTCTCCCACTGACCTTATGGTATATACATTGATCCATGATGTTTTCTTCAAAATCAAATGAAGTGATGATATCATGGAATTTTAAGTACCATTGATGGGAGGCCTGTTTCAATCCATATATGAATTTCTTGAGCTTGCATACCAATTATTCATCATTACCAGAGGAAAATCCTTTAGGTTGTTTCATATAAACCTCTTCCTCTAGATCACCATTAAGGAATGCTATTTTCACATTCATTTAATGTAATTCAAGATCAAAATGGGCAACCAATGCCATGATAACATGAAGAGAGTCCTTTTTAGATACAGGAGAAAAGATCTCCTTGTAATCTATTCCCTCTTTCTAAGTGAACACTTTAGCGACAAGTTTGGCTTTATATCTTTCAATGTTGCCCAATGAGTCTTTCTTAGTCTTGAAGACACATTTGCATCTAATGGATTTTACACCATTAGCCAACCTAACAAGATCCATACTCCATTAGATGATATAGAGTTCATCTCATCTTTCATGGCAACATACCACAAGTTAGATTCCTTACAACTCATGGCTTGTGAAAATGCTTTGGGATCATTTTTAGCTCCTATGTTGGAGTCAGACTTATGTAGATACACCATATAGTTGCTACGAATCTTTGATCACCTTACTTTAGTAGATCTTCTTAATGTTCATTCATCATTCTCTTGAGGATCATGATGTTCAATAGGCTATTCAATAGGTTATGGTAGCTATTGTTTAGCTAGATCTACTACTTCTTGATTAGTAGTTTGTAGAACTTCAATAATTAGTTATTGTTCATTACGCACTTGTGCTCTAGGCATATTGTGCATAACAATCATTCTATCATTTGAAATAGTGGGTTGAGCATCTGTATGATCTATCTTAGAAAAAATGTTCCAAGATCTACTACTCCCACTAGTCAAGTCATTCTCAAAAAATTTAGCATTCCTTGATTCCACAAAACTAGTAGTATGTAATGGACAATAAAATTTATATACATTAGACCATTCAGCATATCCAATGAAGTACCCACTTATGGTCCTTAGCTCTAGCTTCTTCTCTTGTGGATTATAGACTTTTACTTCAGACAGGCATCCCAAAATGTGTATATGTCGAAAATTGTGTTTCCAACCTTTCCATAATTCAAATGGTGTCTTTGAGACAAGCTTGGTTGGAACTTGGTTTAATATATACATAACCATATTAAGATCTTTAGTCCACAAGGACTTAGGAAGCTTGGAGCTACTAAGCATACTCCACATCATCTCCAATAATGTTCGATTTCTTCTTTTGACCACACTATTTTAGTCCAAAGAACCAGGCATAGTGTACTAGGTAATAATTCCATGCTCTTGAAGAAGCTTAGCAAATGGACCAGATGCTTTTCCATCATTAGTATATCTACTATAGTATTCACTACCTCTATCAGATCTGACTAACTTTATTTGCTTACCATATTGTTTCTCTACTTTAGCTTTAAACACCTTAAAGGCATCTAAAGCTTCGCTCTTGTTATGAAGCAAGTAGAGATAAATATATCATGAGTAATCATCAATAAAGGTAATGAAATACTTTTGACCATACACATCCATATCTGGACTACAAATATGTGTATATATGATCCCTAATATGTTTGAACTTCTCTTGGCACCTTTCTTTGA
The DNA here is from genome assembly GCA_015680685.1 of Gnetum montanum. Lineage (NCBI taxonomy): Eukaryota > Viridiplantae > Streptophyta > Gnetopsida > Gnetales > Gnetaceae > Gnetum > Gnetum montanum. Next base: position 146,889 of record MNCI01032892.1, on the reverse strand, counting down.
CATATTTGTCTACTTTCCTTTTATGAAGTCCACATAAGTATCAAAGTTAGTAAAATCTAGAGTATTAAGTACTCCATCATTTACTAATCTCTTAATTCTCTCAATAGAGATATGTCCTAATCTACGATGCCACAACATAGAGGATTCATCATTCATAACACATCTCTTAATGCCAACATGAACATGCATAGAAGTATAAGAAGTTTCATTTTGTAAATTAATTTTGAAAAGACCATTTGTTAATGTACCATTTCCAATAATTTTAGATCTATAATATAAACTGAATATAATGTCTAAAAAATTAAAGGAAAATCCAAATGATACAAGTCTTGAAACAAAAATTAAATTCCTTGAAAAACTAGTAATATAAAATGTATTTTCCAACTCTAAAAGAAAACCACTACTTAAAACTAATTTGCATGTTCCCATTGCCTCCACATGTAAACGCATCTTATTGCCTAAATAGATGCATAACTCACTTCCCAATGGCTTTGTTAGATTTTTTACCCCTCGCAATAAATTGGTAACATGGATTGTAGAACCAGAATCAATCCACCATGTGTTATGGCCAACATCAACCATATTAGATTCAAAACAAATAAGTGAGAGTTGAGTACCTTTCTTTTCAAGCCATTTCTGATATTTAGAATAATCCTTCTTTATGTACCCTTTCTTTTTGTAGAAAAAACATTTGGATTACTTCTTAATATCAACTTGTGTAGGCAAGTTGACCTTCCTCTTACCTTTGACTTGTTCTTTATTCTTTTCTTGTGTAGCCAGATGCACACTCTCTTTCACTTCCATAGCGAGCCTCCCCTCTTCTTGCACATACATGGTCATTAGTTCATTGATTGACCATTTGTCCTATGTGTGTTATAAGAAATATTAAAGGGTTCGTACTATGGTGGAAGTGTGTTTAAGATGTAGTGCACAAGGAAAGATTCTAACATCTCAATCTCAAGTGTTTTGAGTTGAGTTGTTATATCCCTCATTTGCATGATGTGCTCATGCACACCATGAGTTTTAGTGAGCTTCATGGATGAGAACTTCATTATCAAGGTGTTGGCCAACGCCTTGTCTAATGATTCAAATTGTTCATCAATGGTCTTTAACAAAGTGCACACATTGTCACACTATTTTAGTGAACCACGCATACTAGCCAAGATCTTAGTTTTTATGAACATGACATAGAGGCGATTAGATTGTTTCCATTTTTCATAATTACCAATATCATCCAGATAGTTGATTGCTATAATGGCAGGTGGTTCATCCTTACAGATAGCATAATCAATATCCATCTGGCCTAAATGAAGAAGAATTCTCTCCTTCCACACCTTATAATTATCACCCTTTAATTCAGGAATGTCACATTTAAAATCAGAGTAGCTTACAGGTTGTGCAACTACATAATCAAACATGCTTATGTCACTAAATTTGAGATTAAAATACCATAAGATATGTTTACCAATGTAAAACGTGAAAAATATGAATCAAATGACATAAAATTGCTTGTGAGCTAAATTTTAATTCAAACAGATTCATAAATCCTTATGATGAAACTATTAAATTATATTCCTTTTCTTAATCCCTATGGGTAAATTAAGAAAAAATAATTTAACTTGTCATCCTAATTAATCATATTAAATACAATAAAAATTCATGTGGGATAAAATTTATCATATTACATATGATTAATCACAATTTTTAATGTTGTCTACCAAAAACTCTTAGTACATAATTTTGAATAATTAAAGATGTTGTGGCTACTCTCTAATTATACAAAATTATATAGATCACTAGTTATAATTCATATGCAAAAAATGATGCACACATACACAAAAATATGATAAATTACCAAAGTCAACATGGTATAAACATAATAAAATAAAAAATATTGGATGACTTGATGCATATAACCAACTTGGTTAGGACATTAGGACATTAGCAAAGTTATTTTTGACTTTTAATACTTTAGCCACGATACCTTTGGACTATGACAGGTGAGAAAAGGAAACACCAGGTTAAGTTCTTGCCACCTGAATTTGAAACACGCAATACAATGAATATATCCAGGATGTGGCAAAAGCTTTTATCATAACCGTCTGTCGCGAGCATGGACCTTTCACAGTAAGGACAACTGTTTATTCAAATTGAGGAGGAGGCCCAATGCAGCCACGCCATTATTGTTGTTGCTGCAGCCGAAGAAGCATGGGGACAGCAACACAGGCAATGGTCACAGCAACACAAGCCATTCAACATTAAACGCTCATGGATTCCGGTACACGCAACTTAACATAAATACATACTTAAATATCCCACACGCTAGTGAAGTGGACGACAAATCCGGAATTCAATTTAATTCAATCCAATTTAAATTCAACAACCAACTCCAGTCCAGAGTCCATACAGACAATTGCACTATTGTCAAAATACTGCATCAAGACAAAAGATCTAAGGCTTCATATCAAATGTAAGAAAATAATTGTGCAGGAAAAATCGGATTGCACAAGTAATCAAAGTATAGAATGCAGAAGCAAATGGAACTGATCTCTAGCCATTAATTCCTTCCATTAATCTTGTTCAGAATTTTTTTTTACACCACTGCAACAATGGTGTATGCAACCTTTAAGCATGTGTGAAAGGGACCTAATTGCAATCCTGCTGTGATTTGTGGTACCTTTGCTCTCACATCAAAAAAGAATTTATAGGCCACGAAATCGGTTATCATGAGAGAAAATTTGAGAAATAAGAGACCCAAAACCCCATCTGGATGTGGATACCACCCAACGCCAATGCAAAAACGTGTTATGTGTTATGCCAACACGTATAAACATCATATCTTCAACGTGTAAACGCGGGTTGCAAATCATCATATCTTCAACGTGTAAACGCGGGTTGCAAATCATTCATGCGTTGGCTACCTGCTTGTGAATAGCCACTCTGTCTTTTTGTTTGCTCCAGTTACTGCTTGTTGGACAACTGACACCAGTTTTTGTTCCATACTGGATTTGGATGTGCATATTTTGTTCAAGACTTTTTTTTTTTTGGGTTTTTATATAGTTTTTCAAAAGCAAGAAATATAGGAAAGGATAATACTGTGGTATGATTAAAAACTGGGAGAAACCGGACTAGGCCTGAAAATGGCGAAGAGAAGCTCGACTAGGACAACTTGGTGAAAAGCTGGGCACACACGTACAGAAGTAGTTTGACTGCAACAGGTGGACAACTGGCTGAAAATATCCTGAAAGAGAATCTTGGAAAATAGCTGTAATTTGTAAAATGGAAAAGAATTTAAAGAAGGTAAAGAAGTAATGCAAAATGTAATTTCTGTTTAGGGAACTTACCATGGACTGTTTCGCTTTTTCCAGTTGATTTTAGGCGGCTATTTCTGGTTGAGAATTTAAAAATCAATGAAAACCCACGATTAATCACGGTTTCATGGTTGATTTAAAAGTTTGACGATTAAATTACTTAAAACTGTCAAAATAAATCGTCTGTGAGTTTGTGACCTTGCCTATGTTGACTAATCACGCTTTCAGAAATCACTGAAAGAGATCAAAATCATATGATTACTATAAATGAACCCACAATTTGTTTTTCTTTTGTAAAATTGCACTAACTTGGGAGCCATGGTGGAGATTTTGTTTTTAAACTGAAAACAGGAAATTTTGATTGCTTCCATTAAAATATTTAGGTTTAAAACTCTCTAGCTTAGCACATGCAAAGGTTTAAAATCGTTTAAGAAAGAGATGAGATGTAAACAGCTACCTCCTATCTCCTGTATCCAATAGGAAATAGACTAAAAGCTAGTTCCATTTTTAATTTTCCTTATGATTTAGGGTTAAAAGGTTTTAAAGAATTTTATAAAATAAAATAACTCTTCAACCCCGACCGAATGCGGTTTTTTTCACAGAGAGAGCACGTTAGACAATACCACCGGTAATAATTCATTTATATTCATAAAAAAACTGGCTAATACAACAGCATTCATACCAGAACCACCATTCAAAAACATGCAAGATGAAATCCCTTAACTGTTTTTAACAAAAAAACCAAACCTTTATTTACTTATAGGTAACCAGATGAGGTAGGCGACGCGTCTGTAGCGTCTGACTGGAACAGTACAGAAGCAGACATAATTATATCCAAAACCACCATTCCTATACATGCAAAATAGAAGGAAAGAGAGAACGGAAGCATCAAAACATGCAACAGTAGCTGACTTTATGGGTAATCATATGAGATATCTACCATAAAAGCGTTGAACAGTATCCCACAGGAAATAGAGGGCAATTAGTCCACCAAAGTCAAGACCAAAGCCTAATCCCAAAGCGACCAATGATATATTTTCATCCACCCAATCCCAGAAACCATTGCCACTGTTTTTCCTTCCATTTAAATCAACATCTGTGTCTTTGGCCTTTTCACATGGAAAGTTTTTTGAATACCTGCAAAGACATTCGTTGTCTTGAAAGGAACTCTCATCAAACTGACGAGTATCGGGTGTTCTTCTGCAGAGCTTGTTATGTGATACATTGAAAGAACTTAGAAATGTGAGTGTTGATGCATAAATTTTGGACATGTCCTCAACGCCTATGAAAACTCGTTTTATGGGTACGGAAACTAGGAATAGTCTAAGTTGAAAAAGCTATGTGACATTTAAACAGATAAATTGAACTAGGAAATTTGATAAAGAAACTTAAATACAATAACTATCTCAACCTTAAACAAGAAAAATAGAGTGGCAAGAGAAATGAAAAATTGTTGTTTTTTTAAAAAAATAACCAGGGAGTTTGAGAACTCCAAACAAAAGCAAAAGTTTGATTTTAACAATCTATTCAGAGATAAACATTTCACAGACAATAATGGTCTTGTTACAATAACCTTACATCAAATTAAAGATGATTGAGCAAAACAAAACTTAACTCAACACAAAGCAATGATAGCAAAACTGTCTGTTTGTCTGTGTTGCCTTCTCAAGAGAAAAATCGTTGTCCACTCTGGCTCTTAGCAGAACAGAAAAATCAATTGCTGCTGTTGACCACCTGCCCGGCATCTCTCGCGTGTACGTTTCCCTGCCAATTCCTTGCTGTTTCCCTGCTGTGTAGAAACAGAGAGAGATGCTCACCTCTCCTCTGATCGTCCTCAAAGAAAACCCTTTTCTCTCCTGCTCCACGTCCCGCTAAATAGCGGCCCGGTGAGAGAAAAACCCTAACCCTAAATTGTCAGCTATGGTTCTCACTACTAAAAACAAGAAAAATAAAACAGGATAATCATCATGGGTCATAAGTCATGGATGGATGCTTGATCAATGTTTTGTTTTGAACTTGAAATTGGAAGAGAGCATTGCTGTGGATGGCAGGACGGCCAATGTTTTTGCTTAAGTTTGAAATTGAATGTTTAATTCCGTCAATAAAACTTTCTTGAATCTATCCAAGATAATTTCAAAATTCAAAATCAAGATGCAAACCGAAATTGAAGCTGTGAGATAGGTTTCTGTTGATCAAGGCCCTATGCGTAGCTTGGGTGAGGTCGTCCTCAACAGTGAGCAATGCCAATTCACTTGGGAGCGGTCCTGAGTGATTGCATCTTAAATCCAGCTCTTCTAAATTGCTTAAATTGCCAATCCTTGCAGGTATGTGACCCTTAAGCATATTATGAGACAGATTCAGCAGCCTTATATCAGTCATATTTCCAATGCTTTCTGGAATCTCTCCACTGAGGTGATTGCATGATAAATCTAACAAATTTTTCCTTGATATTATCCTGTTATGGCTAAGCTCCAGCCCTTTCACCGTAAGAATCAACTGTACATATTGAATATAGTCAAAAGGCATAAAAAAGTCCTCCTTTATCTTTACAACTTCATCTGTAAAATTCCAGGATTTCTGAAATCTCTTCAAACTTTCTAAATGCATGGGAATGCGGCCATTGAATTTGTTATTTGATAAATCTAAGACCTGCAGTAACGTGTAATTGGTTCCCTCCAACACATTATAACTCAAGTCTAGCACTCTTAACTTTTTCATATATTTCAAATTGCTTGGCAGAGCACCATTTAAGCTATTTCTTCGAAAGTCAGGAATAATAATAATGTTGACGCAACTCTGCAAGGACTTAACAGAGATCCAGAAAAGTTATTTGAAAAGGCAGAAAAAACATTCAAGGAGCCAGGAAACACAGTAGTGATCTCCTGTGAAAAGGTTACGGGAAAGCTGTAAGATTTTGAGCTGCTTGCAGTTGGACATTGTATTAGGAATGTTGCCGGTGAGATTATTATTAGATATGTCTAGTTTCTGAAGATTTGTAAGATTGCCAAAACTTTGAGGCATACTTCCGCTTAGCTTGCTGCCTGCTACAGCTAACTGCACTAGCTGTTTCATACGGCCGATACAATATGGAATAATACCTCCAATGTTTCCACTGGTATCCAACCATGCTAACTTGGCCAAGCCGCACATTGATTGTAGAAAACCTTCTGGATAACTGCCCGAAGATATTGTTATGAAATGGAGGCTTACTAGGTTTAAGGAAGCAACGTTCCAGTTGATTTCATATAAAGATGATATATTACCAATGCAGGTGGGGACTTCTACATTGAATTGTCCCCCTAAGTAGAGACGCTGCAATAGTGTCAAGTTGCAGAACTCTTGCGGAATACTTCCCCATAAATTTGCTTCATTCAATTCAATCCACCATAGTTTCTGGAGATTTCCCAACTGGGGAGGTATTTGACTTGACAAAGAGTCTGATTCCAGAGACAAGTGCGTAAGTTCCTTTAGCTGTCCTAACTCTGAAGGAATAGATCCAGTCAGATTCTTTCCCATCGTGAAGTTGGCAAGTTGTGATAGATTTACTATAGCCCTTGGGATTTCACCCTCAAGATTATTGCTGGAAAAATAAAGATCTCTTAAATTGGATAGCCTAAACAGGTCCATGGGTATTGAGCCCATAAACTCTTCACCTAAATGCAGCGTTTGCAGATGTATCAAATTCCCCAACTGTACTGGCAAGCGGCCATATATGTCTGAAAATCTGAATTCCACAAGACGGCAAAATCCCTGACATTTCGTTCAAGTCCAAATTTAACATCACTAAAGAAAGATTCCTGAAAGATTCTGGAAATTGGCCATTTATTTGGTTGGATCTGAAATCTAGTTTTCTCAGCTTGCTTAACCCACCCCAACAATCAGGAATGAGCCCTGACAAGCTGTTGAAAGATAAAAACTCAGGAGCTGGGTGCAATTGCACAGGCTATCAGGAATAGGCCCTTCAAGATGATTAGATTCAAGATGGAGCTTCCTAATAGACTTGAGCATCCCAAACTCTTTGGGAACGTTGCCATAGAAGAAATTAGAACTAAGATCAAGCATTCTAATGTACCTCAACTTCCCATACTCTACTGGAATGGTGCCATAGAACTCATTTTGACGTAAATTCAAAGTATGCAGAAACTTAAGATTGGAAAGTGACGGGGAAAGCACACCTTGTAGGTACAAATGGTGCAAATCCAATTTGATGACATTGGATTTGTTGGAGTAGGTAACTCCTGCCCAGTTGGAGCAAACACCTTCCACATTCTGTAGAGTCCAATTGCTGAGCATACATTTTGGATCTAACGTGATTCCTTCCTTGAATTCTAGCAGCACTTCCGCATCGGTGTAGGATGGAAAACCAGATGAGGAAAGTCCCATCAAAGAGATTGAGGAAGAACAGCCTAGGATTACAAAAACAGAGCATACTAGAGCAAGCACAGAAAAAACTCCACGTTTCATCTTACTTGTCACAGGCCGACTATCAACCGTAAAAAAGCACGTCTATAGATGCAGATTTATACGTGAAATGCTAATGTATAATCACTGCTTCAGAGTCTTTGCCTCAAGTCACGAGATACATCGCGTCGCAAACGGGAAGGTTTGGATAATGGAAAATGGGTGGCCACTGGCCACAAAAGTCGCAACAATCTTTTTTCCAAGGGTTGATTTTCAATAAAAATAAATGTTAAAAGGTCAAAGTCGTCCCGACCTGCCTCAGGTAGGCAAGAATTCCAATGCAACGATGGATCATTAAGGCGGCGATTTAGAACCGGCTTGAAAAACACCAATTCATGAACAGTCTTTCTTGCAGCCGTGGCTAACTGCAGATCTTCAGGTGTAAGCCTTTGCCTTGAATCCTACGGAGATGATTCTTCGAAATTTCACAGTAATTTCAATTTTCAAGGCGGGTTATGCATGGTAGTGAAGTACATTACACTTCAGCAAGAAAACGAGATCCATAGTTCTATTTACAAACGTCTTCTCACAATCGAAACTGTCCAAAATTTAGAAGGCAGAAAATTCAGCCTCTTCCACAACGAAACTTGGCCAGTGCCATGTAGTCTCTGGTTGATAAAATTTGGGGGTCGGTGAGAGAAACCTTGAACTTTGACCAGGGACGCCACAATTTGGTGACAGATTTCTAGTTGAAAGGTAAGTGCATACACAGTTTTACGTACACGGTAAAGCATGTAAACCAGCCTATCAATGTCTTTTATATAAGTTCCGTACCATACAGAGGATAGGGTTAAACCTTTATTTCAAAAGCCTACTTTACACGGTACGTTGCATAACGGCTAATCTTCTATGTATATGTTAAAAAGTCTAAAAATACAATTAATACCACATTAAATCGAGAATACTAAGATTAATTTTTTTAAAATTGTTTAATGGATATTAGGGTATCAATCATGGTATTCAAAAAGGTAGCTTACAAAGGAAAGGTCTAACTCTTCATTTGACAAGGGTATTGTACCTAGTACCTTACATAAAAAGGGTTAATCTTCTTTGTATAAATAAATAAATATAGTAATTATCAAAGTTGTAATAAAAATAGAGAATGAACTTTACCATCAAATTTGTCAATGTAGATGGAAAATTCCATGCATTTTGTAATACTCACTTGAGAGGAGATCTCCAAGAGGAAAAGTCTACATTAGGCTCAACCATCTTCCATGGGGCTAGCCCCATCTATTAGAGTAGTAAGAAGAAAAGTGTCATAGCTATATCTTCATGTGAGGCTAAATTCATTTCAATGATAGATTGCATCTAACATATCTTGTAGCTTAAGAATTGACTTTGAAATTTTTTTCTCTATTAAACTCATGGTGGACAACACTTCAACCAATCAACTTTCAAAGCATCATGTCCTTCATAAGAAGTTCAAGCATATTGACATCAAGTAAGAAGTAAAGGAGTGCAACAACTTATTCAAATATGTGCCTATAGAAGATCAATTGGTTGACATCCTCATCAAGCCAGTTGAAGCTTAAAAATTGTACTAACTATTGAAGATTATTGACATCTTGAAGGTTGAAGAAGTAAGCAAGGGAGATCCTCAAGGCTCTAACTCCATGACTCTCACAAACTATACACTAAAGAAGGATGTGTTAGAAATTGTATGAATGTATACCTCTTAACTTCTCTGTCTTCATTTCCTTTGATGTTGAGTAGAGTAGAAAGTACTAGTAGTATTTACTTTGATTTTGGTGTATTTACTTTGATGTAATAGGTGTTATAAATGTAATTTGTTTGAAAGAAAAAGGCTACTAGAAGTTTAGGGATTGAGAAATTTGCTAAAATAAGAAAGAAATGCCCGAAATTCTTTATGTGTGGCTCATGCTCAAAGAGATAAAATCCTCCACAGAAAGGTATTAATAGGGCTGAAACCCTTCCACTATAATTATCATTCATTATTGAGTTGAAATGAATTGAAGCTTTGTAACAACCTGTATTTTTAACCTCCTATATTATCTTTATCTTTCATTAATCTTTCTTGAATTAAGTATTGGGAAGGATTTGATCTCATCACATTTAAAACATTAATGATTGTGCTTTGTTATATTGTGAAATATTTTAATTAAATTTTATTTAACTTGCCTTATATTTTTATGATCTTTCCATTTTGAAATATTTGTCTTTTAAATTCTTATTTTGGTATCTAATGCCATCTTTTCTTTAATATTGTTTTTTTGAGGTTTTGGATTCAGATGCTACTAATTTCTTTGTGTTTCTTGCTAAGAAGAGGTTGATGGAAGGTAGCACATGTTGTGAACTTTAACATGGAGTTTTGAAAAAATATCATACTTTTAATAACTTGTACAAAGCTTTCCTTATATTTTCATCTCTTATTTGAACAGAAGATTTTCTATTACTTAGCAAACTCTTATTAAACTTTTCAATTTATTTTGAATGTGATCTTGTAGATAATTTATTGTAAACCATTGTCACTATATTGGTTATGGATTGTAATAATGTATTTAATTGTGAGCCCCTATCTCTCTCTTGCATTGCTTGCTCTTTCTCGTTAGTTATGTCTTCCATGCTTGTCGTAGTTGGATTCCTTAGCATTTAGCTCATGTGTTGCAGTCCAACCTTTATTGAATTGTTATTATTTGGTGATCCTTTGTGGCTGATGAGCGGCGAGGTACTCGTATGCTCAACCATACGAATATGAGTGTGTACGCACGATCTGGTTGAACTCCGTAGATGGACTAGTTGTGGTACCTAGATAGTTATACATTGATCGTAGTTTGCTATCTTCCCACTTGGACTAGTAGTTGCTTTGTCACGTATGGTTTAGTCTAGAGTGAGGTGTATGATGTGATTCCTAATTACTAGGCTACTCCTAGAGACAATGAGAAATAACTTGATTAAACTAATAAGCAATAGAAAATAAAATCTAAACTAGCCTAAGTGCGATGAGCATCTATCCTTAATCATTCATACGCATCTTGGACTTCATGTACTACTTTTGGGATTACTAAGTGTACATCACTCGAAGCACTACTTGATACATTACTGGGTTACCACATAGTTATAGTTAAATGTTTGTGGTTAAGACATACTCATTCCACATTCGCAACAAGAATTGTAAATGACAATAAAGAAATATTAACTAGGAAAATAATAAATAATAATAATTAACAATTAAAAATTTAAGACTAAGTTAATGTTGCAATGATGGAGTAATCTCGATCTTTATTGTTGATCGTATGTGTGTCCATGTACGTTAGACTCAAGCAAAGGTTCTATAAAATTACAATCATCACACTGCAGGAATGCACTTGGAAAGGAACTAAAAACTAACTAAAAACTAACAAAATGACTCTACTCTAAAACTTACCAACTGACTCCCTTCCTGTGCACTTGAATACTATATTTATAGGTGATGAGTGGTGAGGTACCCCTACGCCCAACCATACGAATCACCGGCATTTTCGCGTGACTTGGTTGAATTTCATAGACTGCAAGAACTTACATACACCGAACTCTAGCAAGCAAAACCTTAGTTAGAACAGTCGTTGTCTTCCCAACCTCACTTATGATATTCTAAAGCAATGGTTAAGTGATATTTAGGTAAATGATTTTGATGAGTGGCGAGGTACCCCTACACTCCACCATACGAAACGAGCGTACACGCGCGATCCGGTCGAACTCCGTAGACTAAATGCCTTAACGCCACAAGAAACACTTGGGGTTAATCGTTCGTTGTCTTCCCAGGCTTGCTTGTAAGTGTCACGGTGTATGGTTAAGCAAGTCTGAGGTATGTGATTTTTTTGGTATTTTTGGCTTATCTTCTATGCTACCAGGAGAAAGGGTTGAGAAAACTAAACTAACTCTAACTAAGATCTAAGTCTAAGTTAACTAGCGTCAGCATCCATTCCCACTTGCCGGACACACCCTGAACTATGCAACTGCAGCTTACCAAACGTTAATCGTTACTGGGATCGCCACACGTAACGCGAGTGCTCGAAGTGGTCGTACTGAGGCACCTATTTAGCCTATGTGTGATAAGCAGCCGATTCCTTAGCCAGCCGTACACACCCGTGGGTGCTTGTAACTAAGTCGTACTTATCACAAGATCTAGCCTAGCAATGAGCAGCCGATTCCTCAACTAGCCGTACACATTAGACCCGGGAGTTACCAAGCGCAGAATCCTGGAATACGCTACTGGGTTACCAAGCATCCAATGCTCGTAATTGAGTCGTACTCATGCATTGCGTCAAGCAGCCGATTCCTTGACTAGCCGTACACGTCCGTAGACGCTCGTAATCAAGTCGTACTTGAACGCACTAGGAAAGCAGGAAATAAAGCAATAAAACCATGTACTGCAAGGTTTATCCAATCAAGTTCGTCTTTATTATCGTACACAACTTGGGTTCAGGTTACAAGCTGCTCGAATAAAGAGCCGTTCACTCTAGGACTCCTACTGCGGGCACATGGGGAAAAATTCTAACTCTGGAGTGATCAATCTGCCAGAGCTTCGCTACACTAGCCAGGATCGGGAAATGAAGGGAGTGCCGCCTATTATTTATAGATATGGCGGCGCGACGCGATATCGCGTACGCGATATCGCAGGAGAAGACGCGATATCGCGTACGCGATATCGCATGGGATGCGATATCACGGCCTAGTGTAAACCGCGTCTCATCATACCCCCATGACTAAATGAAAACTCGTCCTCGAGTTCCTTACAATGATATCAGGTAGGTAAGGGATTATTAGGGAAAATGGAACTAATGGGATGACATGTGAACGGTCTTTATTATAAGACTTGACAAAAACTGGTGTTCATGACAACATGGGTGAACACCTTATTACAATGACATCAGGCCAAAGTTGGGAGCTGAGAGTAAAGAGGAGAGAGAATAGAATAGAAGAGAAGAAAAGAGAAGAGTCTTGTTGCTGCCAACGCCTAGATTGC
>MNCI01032892.1:44676-130379 GCA_015680685.1 Gnetum montanum | reverse complement strand
CATCTCTTTCATGACATCTGTGATGTCTATGTTGTGGTTCCCTATACGTCCTTGCCCTTGTCCTAACTCCTCTCGACCTTCTTGTCGAGGCATTTCATTTCTTCTACCTTTACTTTCCGCGTTATGCTCATGGTGGCTGCGCCCAGATGTGGAAGGAGAGTGTGAATGATGTGATGAAGGGGAAGAAGAAGGGGATCCATCACCATGGTGATGTTTCTTGCCTTCTCTTCGGCTGCTTCGGCCCCTATCGTTGCCACGATCTGCATGTCTGTCAGCAGTGTGAGTGATTGTTCCTGCCGTGAACAGCTTGTGCTCACGGGGATCAGAGCCTGGAATGTGTATTGTTGATCTAAGGCCCTGATGCCTAACCTCTTCACCAGAGTGAGGAGGAGGAACATCATTTTCTAGGAAACCCGTTGTGAGGGGTTCCTCTTCTCCTATTTCACTAATGACGTGGGAAACCTTGCCCTTCAGTAGTGAATGTTGGCTCTCCTGCCTTGCATCCCGAATACGTTGGGCTTTTGTGGGACGATAATCCCTCAGAGTGTAATCATCCGCAACGTATTCAGTAATCAGCTCTTGCATGCCATACCGTACCAAGGCACGGAAAAGCATGTTGGAAGCAGAGCGATCTGGGGGTAACACAATGTTACCTTGCATGTCTCTCCACCGCAGTTGCTCATCTTGATGGAAAACAAAGGTAAAATCTGGCACATACTCATCGGGATGAGTATATGTGACCTTAGCCTGTTGAGGACATGGTTGATTGCGGTTATGTGTATGATGCTGACTTTCTCCTGTATTGTCCTTAGGTGAGTTGATTTCGTGAGAAGAAGCCATTTTTATTGGTGTGCAACTTCACCGTTATTTATTGTTCTTTATTAACTGATTAACCCTAAGGTTCGTTTTAAGCTCACAACGATGTGAGTGATATCCCTTATGTTAAATTGGCGAAAAAACACTTAGTCCCCGGCAACGGCGCCAATGATGAGTGGCGAGGTACCCCTACACTCCACCATACGAATACGAGCGTACACGCGCGATCCGGTCGAACTCCGCAGACTAAATGCCTTAACGCCACAAGAAACACTTGGGGTTAATCGTTCGTTGTCTTCCCAGGCTTGCTTGTATGTGTCACGGTGTATGGTTAAGCAAGTCTGAGGTATGTGATTTTTTTGGTATTTTCGGCTTATCTTCTATGCTACCAGGAGAAAGGGTTGAGAAACTAAGCTAACTCTAACTAAGGTCTAAGTCTAAATTAACTAGCGTCAGCATCCGTTCCCACTTACCGGACACACCCTGAACTATGCAACTGCAGCTTACCAAACGCTAATCGTTACTGGGATCGCCACACGTAACGCAAGTGCTCGAAGTGGTCGTACTGAGGCACCTATTTAGCCTACGTGTGATAAGCAGCCGATTCCTTAGCCAGCCGTACACACCCGTGGGTGCTCGTAACTAAGTCGTACTTATCACACGATCTAGCCTAGCAATGAGCAGCCGATTCCTCAACTAGCCGTACACATTAGACCCGGGAGTTACCAAGCGCAGAATCCTGGAATACGCTACTGGGTTACCAAGCATCCAATGCTCGTAATTGAGTCGTACTCATGCATTGCGTCAAGCAGCCGATTCCTTGACTAGCCGTACACGTCCGTAGACGCTCGTAATCAAGTCGTACTTGAACGCACTAGGAAAGCAGGAAATAAAGCAATAAATGAAACCACGTGCTGCAAGGTTTATCCAAACAAGTTCGTCTTTATTGCCGTACACAACTTGGGTTCAGGTTACAAGCTGCTCGAATAAAGAGCCGTTCACTCTAGGACTCCTACTGCGGGCACATGGGGAAAAATTCTAACTCTGGAGTGATCAATCTGCCAGAGCTTCGCTACACTAGCCAGGATTGGGAAATGAAGGGAGTGCCGCCTCTTATTTATAGATATGGCGGCGCGACGCGATATCGCAGGAGAAGACGCGATATTGCGTTGGCCGCGATATCGCATGGGATGCGATATCGCGTACGCGATATCGCGGCCTAGTGTAAACCGCGTCTCATTAGAGTTTTATTCGTTTTCTTTTTATCTTTTAAGGTCTAATTCCTTAATTTTAGGAAATAGAAAGTTGCGCAATTTATAATTTTTCTACTCTATCGCTTAACTCTCCCTAGCATAAGAAACCGATCCCATCTTCCATACACATCCTGAACATACCCTGAACACTACTAGGTTACTAGATGTTAAGCGCCATTGGGTTACCAAGTGTTGATATATGTTTGAGATGGTCATACCTATGGTTCTTATGAAATATGAAAAGAAAATAACTGTAAAATGATAACAAGAAAAGCTTCTAAAATTATTAAATCATTAAAATATTAAACTATTAAAATGCTTAAGTGATTAAATCATAATGCTGCAAGGAATGCTAAAAAAGCTTATATTTATTGTCGGTCACACTAATGGGCTCAGGAAAATTTGCCCTTGAATAAAGAGCCACACACCTTTCTTACACCTGCTGCAGGCACGTGGAAAATATTCTAACTCTTATGGGAACAAACTACAAGAGTTTGGCTACAACTACTCTAAAAGAGATGCCATAAATACGATGGTTGCAGACATATTTATAGCAAGAGATAGACTTTGTGTTAACGGTGTCATGTTAATGCATGGATGGATACATTGACGGGGTCATGTTAATGCGGCCATGTCAATGGGGCTCTATTAACGTAGTTGTATCAATAGGGCTCTATTAACGTGGCCTAGTCGATGTAATGACTAAACGCTTCATCATACCCCCACAACTGTTCTACAAACTTGTCCTTGAGCTTATTACAATTTGAAAGGTATGAAGTTATTACAACACACATGAAAAAACACATCTACATCAACACTGACTCTATCAACATACCAACTGCCCATGTGTACGGAAAAAAATAAATTACAAAATTATGGTGTTTAGAGACAAAATTGAACACCCTAATAGTAATGGATTCTCCACCTTGCTGAAAGAATGCTAAGGTTGTTAGAGAAGGTCACATCATCCCTAGTGGCAGTGGTTCTGATGGGCCTTCACCAACTTCTAGTGCATGCAATAGTTGTGGCATTGATGATGGTTGCCCTACTGCAGCTGCAACTTTTGGAGGCAATCGAAAAGCCTCCAAAAATGCCCTCATCTTATCTTCTTTGCTTTTGGGATAATTCACTATCCAAGTAGCTTCGCCAATGTGTGCCAGAATAGGAACGTCCCAAGGGCATGGAAGTGTAGAAAAGAGTTCTTTTAAATTGACAAACCAAGCAACGAACTATTTTCATTCAATATTGAATGCTTGGATTGATGTTTATAGCTGCTGGTAGTTGTTCATTCATCAGGCCAAGTTCTCTGCAACCACACGTTGTCCTTCAAAATGAGTGTAAAGAACTTCAAGTTCAGCATTAGCTGTTTCCAACTTTTGTTTTGTCTCTTTGTGCACTTGCAACTCACCCTCGTATAAAGAATATGAGGTGGCCACTTGCTTATCTAGATTAGACTACAACCTTCCAATTAGCATAGCCAGGTTTGCATAATGGAGGTTGGCTAACTCCATGTATTCTATTATTTCTTCAATTTGTAGCTCCTTGAGGTAGATTTCAGCTTGGTTGTAGGCATTTAAGCCATTGAAAATGGGCTACCACACCTCGCCTCCTTCTCGGAGCTGCTAGAGTGCTTAGTTTATTTTAGCCTTTGCAGCTTCAATCTCTATTTCATTTACTTCTTTTTGCAATCCCACTTGGTCCCTATAGTGATTTTTAAGCCGTTTAAACTTCAAGGCCTTATTTTTCCAAGTAGTGATTTCGATTGCTGATTTTTGTCGTAAGGCTCGAACTTTATCCATAGACTAATTACGATTTTCTACTGCCAATGTCCTCACATCAGTGTTTACCCTGGCTAGCTCCTCTTGCTATTGATGGATGAAGTTTTTCATATGTTGATTCTCAACACCAACATTACATAGGCAATGAACTTCTATGGTTAGCCTGACATTCTCTTGGCGAATCTCTACCAAGTCCTTGTTTAGATGGTGCGCATGAGCATATATCAAGGACTTATCAAAGATCATTGACTCTCACTCATTCTTAACCATCTGACGTTTGGTTTGAAGCTATTTAAAAGCTTCATCCTTGGTGAGTTCATGGTTGAGGAGAGCTAGATTAGCAAGTTGGGCCCTTAATTGAGAAACTTACATTGCCAAGCATTGATGATTTGCTTGTGTTGCTTTAAGTTTCCCCTCCAAGATAAAGCACTTACCCCTTGCTAAGAGCAACTTCGACTAGGTTGCAGTAATGTTATCTAAAAGATCAAAGAAATCTAGAAGCAGTTTCTCAATTCCCACTAGTTGGTCCAACAACTCTTCATGTTGGGCTACGTTGATTCTACTACGTGAAGTTCCTATGGATGTTTGTACATCCCCAAGTCTATGTACATCTGGTACAGGCATCGTAGGTGCATTAAAGGCCATAGCAATTATGTCAGAAACCACTTCAGCTACAACTTCTTGTCCCTAGTGTTGCATTACCAAGATAGTCACCCCCTCTCCATCCTCCAAGTGCACCAAAAAAGCAATAACATTTTCTAAAATTTTAGGAAATAATTTTTGGGTGGACACCATTACTTCTTGGACACTAGGGTTAGTTCTTACAGGTACTTGTGTCTGAGTGACAAAAAACATTGCCCCTACTCTCTTTAGTAAACTTATCAATTGATCCACTTGCTCAAGATGACTCATCACAGGGAAATAGACTAAAGGGTCTTCTCCTCCACCAATTCTTGTTGATCACTCTTGTTGGCTCAAGAGTGATTGCCAAATCTCGTGTATGTGTTCTACAATTTTCTATGAGCCTAACCTTGTTGTTTGTGTAGGTGGTGGAGGTGGTTGCTGCTCTTTCCTATGTTGTGTTGTGGCTGGAGTATTATCCTTCATCATTTCCCACCATGAGGCAATTAGGGCATGACAAAGCATGTCATTGGTGTATCATGCTATCCTTTCCCATTTGCACAATTTTTTGATTAGGCAGTGAAAGGGTAGAGCTCACCTTCTACGTTTGTTTTCAGCAAATCTCTTTTCAATCTCCAGGAAAAGCAATTGTGGAAGGTTAATGGGGAACTTTCTGCTTAGAGCATCATATGCACGAGCAAAGAAGGTAGTGATCTTGCTAGGTCTTACCGTTGGATTCAAGTGGTAAGACATGATTTTTGAATAAACCCTCTTTGTGGTGGTTAGGCTGTCAAACTCCTTACGTTCCACCCCATAGCACTACCTGATCTACTCCCCTTTTACCTCGAGGTCTACTTGTTTGGCGATCTCTGCCACATCAGCTTCATTCTTTGGCAACCCCAAAGCTTCTACAATTGCTTCAGTAGAGTAAGAGACGTAAATGTCTTTGACTCTTACTTTAGACCCTGGTTGCCAATTCGTCTAGAAGAGGTAAGTTTCTCCTAGGTACCATTCACCACTGGATGTGATGATTGGCCACATAGAAGAATTTTGCAATTGGGCTTTGACTTCTTCTGCTGCATTCTCTAGAAATGGTCCAAATTTCAGCTCTTGAAGGACTATTCATTGCAGCTCCCTCAGCTTAACAACGTTGATATAGGCTTGGGTTAGGGTGACCTTAAGCCATGGCGCTACCACTAGAGTCTCATCCCTTTGTAATTGTTTGTTGCAGATGCCCACTTTAGGAATCTAACGAATAGATTCCACGTTAGGTATTTTGTGGAAGGGGCTAGTTGCATGTGAGCCCTCCACCTACTCTAGAGGTTGTGCACCTTATCCTCTTTCCATTCTTAGTCACTTGTCCCTTGGTTGGAATGATCCTTCTCTCCTTGGATGCCTTGGTTTAGGTGCCATCTGTAGTCACAGCATAACCATGAATTAAAATGTGTACAAGTTGCTCAAAATCACTATCATACACATTCTCATTTGATGAAGCTATGACAATAATACATGCATCCTATTAGGTTCCTTGGAGTGTAGTTAAGGAGTTAGAAAAACAATAAAACATGAGTTGCAATTTTGTAGTTTCTTTTTATTGTTTTTCCCCTAGGAGGTGTTAAGTATTTGATAATTATAATTGTAATAATNCCCCCCCCCCCCCCCCCCCCCCCACGATGAAGAGCATACCTCCAGTTACGAAAGGGTTGAAGGAATGGTTGGATTGGGAAACATAGTGGAAACATATGGCGCTTAGAAAGAAGTCTTGATGCAGAGAAATGGAAAAGCTCGCCTAGTTTTGTGAAGAAATGGACAAAATTCAAACGTGAAATAGGGGTATATATAGTATTTTTTCCATGCATCAACAAGGCCGCATAAATGAGGCTGTGTAAACCTAGGGGGAAACGTATACATGGCCTAGTTGATGTAGTTGTGCTTTGATTATTGACCTACATTGACCATTGAAGAAAAATTCCAAAGCTATGAATTAGAGCACAACATGGGGCTGATTCGAGGTTTCAGAGACTAGAGAACAGTATGAGCAAAAGAAGAAGGAAGATTGTAGTTAGAAGAGCTGGAATGAGGAGAATCTCATAGTATGGAACTTTGTGGATGAGGGACTATGTGATGGTTAGCACAGAAATGATCGACCAAATATATCAAGGGGATTGGAGATTAACAAGCCAAACCAAAGGATGTGAAAGTGGGTCCTCCCCATAGCAGGTGGTATCCTCAGTAGTCCTTGCATATCGTCAACATAGGAGTCTATGGGCCCTATAGTTAATTAATGGTGATCGCAAGTTAATATCCAAAACCATAAGAACCAGCCAAAGAATTATAAGTTCGATCAGAGCATGATAGACACTCAAGACATAGAACCAGCAGTGAGGTGAATAAGGGGAAGCAAATAATGAAGAGAGGAGGGAATGAGATGGAATTCCTGATGTTGGTCACATGAAATCCCTTGTGTAGTGAGTAATTAAGTAACCCGGTAGGATTCATCCTTAGTTTAGACCTAAAACCAACCTTGTGCAATGACATCACTGCAACATTCAAAGACTAGTCCATCCGATGGGCACAAGAATGCTCCCACAAATAACCACCACTCAAAGATGAGTGAGTGAGAGGAAGTGAAAAAGGACTGAGTTAGAGGGGAGAAAGCAAGTCCCATAATGCATACTTGTAGCCCATTAGAGGTGGTCTAAGGGATGTGCTTTGAAGTTCCATGTGTTTGTTTTTTTTTATTTTTTATTTTCATTTTTTTCTAGGAACCACACCATGCGAAGACCAATGCATTTTTACATGCATTTGGCCAAGGGATGTACTTTGAATCCTCTTTTTTTTTTTAATTTTTTTAGTGATGAGGACTACACCATGCAAGGAGAAATTGCCATGTAACTTTTGGTTAGGAGAGAGTATGAAGTAGTAAGAAGTTTGTGAGGAAACATGCTCACATGCAAGGGAATTGAAAAGTACAAAGAATGTTGCATTCCCCTTGAAGTCACACCCTGTTCAAACCATTGGGTCCTTCTCAAGTCTGGAAGCTACGCAAGTCATGAATTAATTAAATTTATTTTTAACTAAAAGGGATTGCATGTTTCCAGAAGAAGGAAAACCATGGAGTGGGTGAATGAGTGGATGATGTGGACTCGTTGCCTATTACATGAAATGAGAGTTCATCGTGACTACCTAGAACAACAATGTAAAGGTGGGAGCTAGATATAATAGGTTGACCATATCATGCAACCCCATCGCAAAGAGAAATAATTGCACTAGTACACCCTGTGACAATAAGATAACTAATTAATGAAAAATATAAAACAACTAGAAGATAAGCACATACATAGATACATACATACATACATATATATATATATATATATAAAGAAATAAATAAATAGATAAGTAAACAAAGAAAGAAAAAGTAAGCAACAATGGAAAACAGACGAACGATGTTGTAAAATAAAAAGATGTAAAACAAAAACTTGCAAAAACAACTAAGGAGCCAGTAGAATTGGTTAGCATGGAAGGTGATCTCCCCCATGACTAAGTTGAGAGAGGGAGGTTCAAAAAATGGAATGAGGTTGGCTGTGTGATGAGAGGGTAGTGGCACTGGTTCTTTGGAGTTTGTGGAAGGGATTTATTTTTTGTGTATTAACTAATTGTGTTTTCATGGGATCCTCAGGTTTGTGTATAAGCAAGGCCCCAGAAGGAAAGGTTTCAAAAATAATATAAGATCCCTCCCATAGTGTTTAAAAATTAGTACGTTATGGTACATGTGTGGGGTTTTAATAGAGTACCTTATCTCTGCATTGAAATGTTACCTTTCAAATCCTAAGATCATGACATTTTTTATTATAGGCCTTGTGGATCTCATTTGATGATAGGGCTACTAGTCAATTCTCATCTAACACATTCAAGTTGATGAGTTGTTCTTGTTGTGCTAGTGATAAGTCAAGACCCAAGTCACTGGCAGTAGAGAGTGTTTAGAGTTTTTCCTGAACTGGAAGTTTTGGTAGTTTTCTATACACTAACTCATAAGGAGAGTAGCCTATAGGAATTTTCCATGTAGAGCAATGGGCCTAGAAGATTTCATTAAGTTTGGTGCTCCAATCCCTCCTATATTTGCTAATGGTTCTAGTTAGGATTTGGTAATCTCCCTATTGGTGACTTCAGCTTGCCCATTAGCTTGGGGTGATAAGGCATTGTAAATTTATGTTCAACCCCCAAGTGTTTCATAAGTTTATAAAAATTAGTGCCTATGAAATGAGTTTGGTTGTTTGAAATAAGTGCATGTGGCACACCAAACTTGTTCACAATTTTCTGTTGGACAAACTATGTAGTGGTGTTTGAGGAAAAGTTGGTGACGGCTACTACCTCTACCCACTTAGTACAGTAGTCTACTACGAAGATGATGTATGCCTTCCTGTTGGACATGGTTGTGATGGGATCCATGAAGTCAATGCCCCAAATATTGAAAGGTTATAGTGGCTAGATCCATTGTTGGGGTCCCTCCATTTGGGTGGTCATCCCACCATCTCTCTAGCATCGTTCATAGGAGCAGGTGAACCATTGTGCATCTTTGAAGAGTGTGGGCCAATAATATCTTGCAAGTAGGATCTTAATGGCCATGCATCATCCAGCATAGTGGCCCCCATAAGGGTGCTCATGAGCATCTTGGAGGATGCATAGTGTATCCATGTTAGGGATGCACCATTGAACCAATCTATTCACACACACTTTGTAAAGGTGTCCATTGATTTCCATGAAGTGCTTGTCCTTGTGAAGAAACTACTGCTTCTTCCAATGATGCCACTCTTTTGGTAATTCTTGTGTTGAGAGATAGGTGAGGTTGTTGCTAAACCAAGTTGATCCTATGGGAATCTCCTAAT
The DNA here is from genome assembly GCA_015680685.1 of Gnetum montanum. NCBI lineage: Eukaryota > Viridiplantae > Streptophyta > Gnetopsida > Gnetales > Gnetaceae > Gnetum > Gnetum montanum. Next base: position 121,022 of record MNCI01032892.1, on the reverse strand, counting down.
TGATTGCTCTAGCAAAGAGGAGTTCACTTGGAAATTGATCAAAGAGTGGTTCCTCCTCCTCTATGTTGTCCCATTGTAACTAAGATAAGTGATTAGGAACCACATTATCAGTTCTCTTCCTGTCTACCATGGTAAGGTTAAATTCTTGAAGGATCACAAGTCACTGTATGATACAGGGGCTCATCATTGGTTTATTCATCAAGAACTAGATGGCACTATGGTTAGTATGTACAAACACCTTATACTCGAGCACATAGTGTCAGAATTTTTCCAAGGTGAACACCACTGCCATTAATTCCTTTTCGGTGATGGTATAGTTGAGTTGAGTACCCACAATGATTTAGCTTGCACAGTGGATATAATATGGGCATCTCTGGTCATCCAACTATGTAAGCATGACCCAAAATGCATAGTTAGATGTATCTATCATGATATAAAAAGGTTTGGACTAGTCAAGTGCCCATAGAATTAGAGTTTCTACAAGTTTCTATTTTAGTGTTTGGAATGCAGATTCACATTCCCTAGTCTAGACAAATGGAGTATCTTTCTTTGTGAGTTTCATTAACGACTTGGTGATCTTCAAGAAATTCTCAATAAATCATCAATAGTAACCAGTGTGGCCAAGGAATGACTGAACATATTTTATAGTACTTGGTTGACTGGTGATTCTTGGATGATTTTGATTTTTTCAGGGTTTACACCAATCCTTGCTTGTGAAATTCGATGCCCCAGAACAATATCCTCTTGGACCATCAAGTGGCTTTTTTGCTATATGAGCCATAAATTTGTTTCCACACATCTCTTTAAAACTTGCTCAAGGTGGTCCAAGGCTTGTTCAAATGTTTCTCCATAGGTAGAGAAGTCATCCATGAAGACTTCTATCCCATTACTAATCTGTTGCTGAAAGATGTTGAGGACAAGGTGTTGGAAGGTTGCAGGCGCATTGCATAGGCCAAAGAGTATCTTCTTATATGCAAAAGCCCCAAAGAGACTTGTAAATGTTATCTTGGCCTAGTCTTCGGGGGTGATTTGGATTTGGTTATAGCCACTATAACCATCCAAAAAGTTATAGTAATAATGCCCCGCAATGGTATCCAGCACTTGATCCACAAATGGAAGTGGAAAGTGATCTTTGAAGGTTACCATGTTTAGTAGTCAGAAATATATACAGAACCTCTTTTTTTCATCCTTCTTTGGCACAATAATGAGTGGACTAATCTATTCACTATTTGCAATGGAATAAATGAACCCTACTTTCAGCAACTGTACTATTTTATCCTTAACAACTTACTTTAGTTTGGGGTTCAACCATCTTTGTGGTTGTTGTCATAGCTTCATGGAGGAGTTGATATAGATCCAATGTTGGTAGAATCTAGGATCAACTCCTATTAATTTAAGATATGACCATGCAAAAGTGAACACCCATTTGTTCACAATCTTTAGCAATTTCTTCTTCTATTCAGGAGCAAGAGTGGCATTGATGATTACTAGCTTGCCATTCTACAAGAATGCATATTCTAGATTGGTTGGTAATTTTTTCAGTTCCAAGGGCTCTTGTCTAAAGCTTTCAAGGATCTGTGGCTCCTTCCAATCATCACTGTCATCAATAGTGGAAACTTGTCGATGGACCTTTTCCAATTCATCCATGCTTTTGATATAGGCACATATAGGGCCCTCAGATGGTTCCATGCATAAAGTGGTACTGTCAGAGTTAGCGGTTAGCCACTGGGTGCCTTTATGATTCATCGCTATGGCATATAGACATCGTTGAACTTGTGATTATTCGGCACATCGACTACATGCTTGGATAGATGTCCGCTTAGTAGACCAAAGTTGCTACACATAGTTGCACCCTGATTCACTGTATGCAATGCATGGAACATGCTTCTTCTCGATCTTTCTCAAAGGATTTTCTTTTGAAATTTCAAAAGAAAGATCTTGGAGTCCCAATTGTGCATCCACCGTGCTAAGCCAAGCTCTACCCATTATGATTGGAAAATTCCCCTTGCAATTCTCAACATGAATGACCAAGAAGTTAGTAGGATAGGACCACCCACAAATGGTGGTCATAATGCATTCTACCAATCCTAAGGGAATAGTAATGGATTGGTCCATCAGCTCGAGCTGAATGTTACTTTTCTCCAATAGGGGTAGGTTTTGGTTCTTGTACATGTCATGTGAAATCAAGTTGATGCTTGACCCCAAATCCAAAAGAGCTTTACATGGCTCATTTCCTACCACTTGAACGTATATGAGGGGACTCTCTAGATCAGTCAATTTCTAAGGGATATGACCTACCTTTATCCAATCTATCATAGTGTGTTTGAGCATGATAGTTTGTACTATGGAGGGTGTTTAGCTTGAAGGTTTCTTGAAGGGTTGAACAGTGAAGGCGATTCGGGGTTCAAAGGCACTAGCCATAGGTGAATGTGAGGGTATGTTAGGGATATTGGACCAGAAGAAAGGGTGTTTCCATGGTTTTTATTTTGGTCCACATTGCTGAGATGCTGATTGTAAGTTGACAGCCCTCGTGGCATTGCATTGCTATGGCTATGATGGTATCTCTCCCTACATAGGTGGAGCAAGAGGTAGCTAAGTGCCGAGGGGGGGGGGGGGGTGATGAGGAGGGATGGCAGGAGAAGGTGATGGAGGATAGTATAGATGTGGGTTATCCCCTTGGGGTGATGGAGATTTTTTTTGAAAGTATTCTGAAGGGTGGTAATGAGTTTGAAATTTCATGTGACTAGAAGAGTCCTATGAGGAGATAGGTTACTGAACATAGTACTTGTAAGGATCTGGCTATTGGTAAGGGTACTGCTACCTTGAAGGTGGCATCTCCCACAATTATGGATGTTGCCATTGTTGATAATACTCATAGGGTTGTAGTGGCACTCCACTTGGATATTATCCTTGTGGTTGGTGGAACTACCTAGGATTTCCTTGTGGATAAGACAATCTTTGGGGTGTTTGCCTTTTTGCCAAATGATGGTTCAACACATACATACCAGACTCATGTAGATGTGACACCACTAGGAAACACCCCTTAGGATGTTTGTATTGACATATGTTACATCCATCATCCTCCTCTATGTTAGAGTCTACAACCTATTCTGCCATAGCAACTTTGCACTTATCCTTATGGTAGGTACATTTAGCTTCTCTTCTCTTTTATCAATCTCGCTCCTTACTTTGCTCTTTGGATTTCTCCATGTTTTCAAGATTCTTTGAAACCTTTTGTTCAAAAATTCCCACATCTTGTCAACCTTGGCCGAAATTTCAGAGGTAAATTTTTATATGGATAAGGTTTGTTAGTTCATCACTACATCCAATGGTGATTCTTCCTTCTCTTCACAAAATCAAAATTCTTTCCTTCATATGGAAGGATCCTAATTATACTCTTCTGCACTCTCTTTTTTCCTCAATTCCCCTTCCTCTTTGGCCACCTACTCAATGAGACTTTGTAGTTGATGAGCCCTTAAATAAAATAGCCATCCCTGAGCATAAGCACCTAGGGTCTTTCTTGTTTCAAAGAGGAGCCCAACTATGAAATGGCAAAGCTGTTATTGTTTAGAGTAGCCATGACTAGGGAATCAATGTAACAATGAGTAATATCTACCCATGGTTGCATCCAAGGGTTCATGACCACCCTATTTCCACCCTTGAATTTATCATCTTAGGTTAGCCACTTTGGAATAGGTTTGATGCTTATCATTGAAAATTTCCAGCATTGTACTCCATCTCCTAATTAATTCTAGCTCCAAAGATCGGTACCAGCTTTCTGCTTCCTTGAAGAGTATTCAGGGAAACAACTTGAGTTTTTCCTAATCATTGTCTATGTTCTATATGGTGCACGCATCATGGAATTCTTGCAAGTAAGTCTATGGATCATAATTGTATCCCCCTTCAAATTTGAGGATATTGTTCATGTCAAGACACTTGATCTGACTGTCTTTCAAGTGCCTATTGGGTATTTGAACCACCTTGGCTATGTTAAGCATGCTTTGTGTAGCTAGTAGTGGTTCATCCGAGTCATAGTCTTGTTGATAGCCATGTTGTTTGTGATGATTTCAGTTGCCTCTCCTTTCTTGATGGTGAGATTCATGTGATTGGTCATGCTTTTCCTCACGTCGTCCCTTTCGGTCCTTGCAAACGCCATCATCCCGATCCCTCTTACCACGGTTGCAGTTGGAGTTAGAACCAAGTGAACATAAATTGGAGCAAGAAGATGGAGATGAGGGAAGAGAACTACCACTGCCTTGGTGTCAATCTCCTCCTCTACTCTGATGGCAGCCCTGATCTTCACGTCCATCTTTCCCTTTTCCACAATCTTTCTTGCATTGTCCCCCATTATCCTAGGGCTGATGATAGCTTGATTGTTTACTTTAAATGATGGATTGAATGATCTAATGCATTGGAGGAGGTTTGGCTGAATGGGAATCGTGAAAAATAGGTTCCTCATTGTCATGCGGGTCCTACAAGAATAAAGGGTTACTGAATTGTTTCCCTTTTATGTGTTCATGGCATTTCCCCTGTTGTCAATCCCATACACATTGTGCCTCAGTTGGATGATAGTCTTGGTAGTCATGATCCTCCATTATGTACTGCACACCGTGGTCTTGAATGTCCAATCTGGTAAGATTTTGAAGTAGCATTCCAGGAACTGATCGATCAGGAGGTAATATGATGTTACCCTCTATGTTCCTCCATTGCAAATGATCATCCTGATGTAGGATAAAGGTGAAGTTGGGGATATACTCATCTGGATGTGTGTATACCACTTGACATTCCCATGGCACTAGTGGGTTGAATCTATCTCGCGTGTGAGAAGAAGACATTCTTAGTGTTAGATAACACTAAACTGATGTGCCTTAGTCTTTACTTAAGCTGCCTAGCATGCGTAGATTTCACTATGTTGGGTCCATTCCAATGAAGTGAATGATGGCCTTGTTAAGACTAGATAGTGCATGTAAGACTAAGAATCCTTGAAAATGGTGCCAATGATGAGTGGTGAGGTACCCCTATGCCCAACCATATGAATCATGGGTGTTCACGTGTGACTTGGTTGAATTCCGTAGGCTACAAGCACTTGCATGCACCGAACTCTAGCTAGTAAAACCTTAGTTAGAATAGTTGTTGTCTTCCCAACCTCACTTGTGATATTCTAAAGTGATGGTTAAGTGAGATTGAGGAAAATGATTTTTATTCATTTTCTTTTTATCTTTTAAGGTCTAATTCTTTAATTGTATGAAATGGAAATTTGTGCAATTTATAATTGTTCTACTCTATCACTTAACTCTCCCTAGCATAAGCAACCAATCCCATATTCCATGCACATCTTGAGCATACCCTAACCACTGCTGGGTTACTAGATGTTAAGCACCATTGGGTTACCAAGTGTTGATATATGTTCGAGATGGTCATGCCTATGGTTCTTATAAAATATGAAAGGACAATAATTGTAAAATGATAATAATAAAAGCTTCTAAAATTATTAAAGCGTTGAGATATTAAACTATTAAAATTCTTAAGTGATTAAATCCAAATGCTGCAAGGAATGCTCAAAAAGTTTGTCTTTATTGTTGGTCATGCCAATGGGCTTAGGTACAATAGTGCACAAATAAAAAGCCATACATCTTTCTCACACTTTCTACAGGTACTTGAAAGATATTCTATCTCTTACAGGAACAAACTGCAAGAGTTTGGCTACAACTACTTCAAAAGATGCCATAAATGTGATGGGTGTGCACATACTTATAGCAAGAGATAGACTCTACATTAACGAGGTCATGTTAACGCATGGACGAATATATTGATAGGGTCACGTCAACGCGGCTGCATCAACGGGGCTCTATTAACATGGCCTAGTCAATGTATCAACTGAACACTTCATCAATAAGCTTACATAGAAATCATGATATCATGTTTTTGATATCATTATCTAGGCTATGATATTGCATACTGAAGATCAATGATCCAATATCGGGGCTTGGAAAACCATGATTCATCATACCCCCACAACTAAATAACAACTCTTCCTCGAGTTAAACAATCAAAATGAGAACAAGTTTATTTGACTACACAGTGGATAGGTATGGGATTATTTACTAACTATGAATTACGTCATGCCATAATGTGGAATTAAAAAAAATAAAATTGGGTCATAGACACAAAGTACAAAAAATAAAATTGTTGGAACTCATGTGGTTCCTGGTGGTGGTGGTTCCTCAATGGGCCTCTTCTCATTATCTTGGGCTCCAGGCTTTGGAAATGGATGTCTCTAATGGATCACCTGAATTTTTTCCTCTTTGGTTCAGGGATCATGTGCCATCTATGCTAATGTTCCAATATTTGATGGAGTTGGCACCTTCCATTAGCATGATAGTTGTGGAAACATCTGATTAGCCTTAACGTACCAAGCCGCAAAGAACTGTCGTTCCTCCTTGTAGGATTTGTCTTTATCTTTGCATTCTTGGTAATCCGTGAGCCATTGAGCCAAATCTACCACAACATCTTTTTATCTTTGGTAGCTGGTCTTGACCACCTCTAACTCAGAATTTTCTACCTCTAATTTTTGCATTGTCTTCTTGTATTTAGCAAATTCTATTTCATACTTAGCATAGGTGGCTACAACCTATTTCTTTAATTCTATCCTCGGGAATCCTACTATTAACATGGCTAAGTTGGCATATTTCAGGTTTGCCAACTCCATGTACATATTGAGATCTTGTATCTGCAGGTCTCGGCTCTTTAGTTCTGATTGGTGGACGAATGCGTAAGTATCCAATATGGCCCACCAGTTAGCATTCTAGGAATTGAGAGTGTTGATATGGGCTTTTGCCATATGGATTTCTTTCTCAATGATCTACTTGTACATCCCCACCTAATCTCTAAAATGCTCCTTCAACTTCTCATGTCACTTAGCCTCATTCTACCATAAGCTTATTTCAATGACCATCTTCTGATGGATCGCATGTAGCTCCTCCATTGAGAGGGTTCTATTTTCTCTGGCTATGTGATTCATGTCCTAGTTGACACTTATTAAGTATTCTCACATATGCTAGAAATTATCCTTGAGAACATTTTTCTATTTTTCTATTATGGTCAATTGGAGATTTTCAACAGCAAGGTGTTTATTTTCTTCTTGTAAAGCCTTGAGGGCTTTGGCATGTGGATACATTTGAGCTTGTGCCTTTGAAGAATCCCAATCAACCTTCTCTTTTTCCCTTGCCATCCTTTTATTCTTTTCTAATAATTTATTTAGCTACTCTATCTGAAATGACTCTAGTTGGTCTGTTGGGATGAACTGGGATGGATCCCACTATGTAGCTTGCAGAGCGACAAACCTCTCTTAGAGTTTTTTCAACTCATCCTATGCATGTTTGGCCCTAACCTTTATCATGATCAACTTTTTTGTTGTGGAGATGAGTTTGATTATGTTACTATGGCATATTAAGGGATGTTAAACAAGGACGTCATTGTAGCGACTGAAAACGTCTGTGGCTGGAATGAAACACCGAGGGATCATCGGTTGTGAAAGTTTCAACCCCATATTTGTGGGAGGGCCGTGCTAGATGGGATAGATACGGGGCACCCTGAACAATCTGGTCAATCAGATAGGGACTTAGTCAGCATCTGTATAGCCTTTTGCAACGTATGAAAATGTAAAAATGGGATTTATTGCAAGAGATGATGCTCGAATGTATAAAAGGAAAAAAATGATGTAAAATGCAATAACAAGCAAGAAATAAAGTAAAAATGTAGTTAGAAAAGTGCACTACTTCGAGGCTACAACTTTGCTTTGTCAAAGTGGATACAATCGGTTGCACGGCGCTGGGAGGTGCAAAGATCCCGAGAGTAACCAAGACGTGTAGAGCAAGATGACTATGTGATGGAATGTGGACTCAAGTGTTAACAATGCTCAATGCTACCAAGGTGGTAGGAAAGAGCTGAACAGAATGCCAACTGGGGATACTAATTGTTTGCAATGTCAAGCAGATAACTTACAATGTTCTAGATTAGAATTGCCAAAAGTACAAAAATTTGGAAAGAAGACCAAAAAGAGGACCTCTTGAATGTTGCATGTTGGGGTAATTATAGGGCCAAGAGCAAGCTAAAGGGATGGTTTGGATGCTATGCATCTTGGGCCCACGTTGACTTGTCTATGCTGCATGTGCCTTCATGATCGTTGGGTGAGCTTTCCATGCCTTAATTATGAAACTTCCATGCCGTAATTACATTGTTAGATCAACGATCAATTAGGTGAAGTGCATTGATGTTGCACAACCACCTACTATGCTCTGCTGTGCTTCGTAGCGTAGCATGTTTGGTGGCGTACTGTAGCATCTTGCTACATGTTTCTCTGCATGTATTGGAAGCTTTCGAAGCATGTTGGTTGTTCGACATATGATTCCTACACTATGCTACGCTATGTAGCATAGCAACTGGCCTTAGTCACAAAATCGTCACCAATCTGCAAACTTTGCCCTTTTGCACTACGGAACTTGCTAACTTGTTGATCCCGCACTTTGAGTTTCCTTTTGTCAACCTCCACAGAATTGCTATACCTCGCTACACCATGTAGCTTAGCATAGCATAGCAGCAAGCATGGCCTAATATCGATCAAGTTCGATGATTTTTGATGGAAGGAGACATTGCCGAAGGACTTGAAGTTGGGCGAGGAGAAAATTTTCCAAATTGGTTGGCCTAAGTTCAGAGTGTTCTCCTCCTAAAGAACTACTATAGTATTGCATGGTTTGCAAAGACCTGGTGAAGCAAGAATGCCTTCTAATTTTGGGGTGTTTCATTGGCTTCTCTTTGTCGACGTCTAGAGGACTTCTGTGCTAGTTTAAGGTCCCAACAGACTGTACATGTCATTTTAACATCATAGCGGACTACCTATGCTAGTTGAACATCATAGTGGATGGTTGCCGCTAGGTTAACATCGTAGCAGACGCTGCTTGGTGTCACTAGTTTAACGTCATTGCGGACATTGCTCGATGGTGTTGCTAGTTTAACGTTGTAGCAGACAATGGTTGTTAACGTTGCTAGTTTAACATCATAGCAGATGTTGCTTGTTGTCATTGTGCTTTAGACGTAGTACAGTTTGAGGTATGAGTGATTCATTAGGTTGGTGAACTTGTTGCCATCCATGTTCACCAGCTTGAAGGCTCTATTCTCGAAGGCTTTAGTGACCATGTAATGGCCTTCCCAGTTTCCTGAGAATTTGCTCACAAGCTCATGGATAGCCTTGAGGACAAGGGCTTCCTTCTGTATTGGCCATCAATGCAGGTCTATGAGATGCTTTTGTTGCTGCTTGCTCTAGTAGTGTTCTATGCATCTTAGCATTTGTGTGCGCTCCTCTTCTATTGAGTCGAGCTCGATGGTCCATGACTCATTGTTCTGGGCTTCACTCATGACATCTATAAACAAGGCTGTAAGGAGTCTTACTTATCATGGTTTTGCATGTTGTTCTGTAGGCCTAGAGGATGTAGAGGATTTTCTCATGCCACCACCTCTTGCTACTACTCAACATTCACCTCAGCAGGTTGATGATGGACTTATTTGTAGCCTCTGCCTACCCGTTCACCTATGGATAGTAGGGAGAGGAAAATGATTATTTAATGCCTAGGTTTCTATAGAAGGTTTGGGTTTCTGTAATACTAAATTATGGTCCATTTTTTGTTACAATAGTCATTGGAAGCCCAAACCTTGTCATGATGTTGTCTACAATGAAATGGAAAATTTGCTGAGACGTCGTTTTCCTCAGGGGAATAGCTTCGACCCACTTAGTAAAATACTTAGTGGCAGTGATAGTGAAGCTATGCCTTATGGAGGACTCAAGCATGATAGGTCCTATGAGGTCTAGTTCCCATTGTTGGAAAGGCCACATGATTTGCGTTGGATGTAGGTCCATATCTGAGATGTGTATGAGATTTGCATATCTCTAGCACATGTCACATGTCTTGACTTTCGACACGTAGTTGTGCTCCATGTGGGGCCAATAGTACCCTAGGTGTCTGATTTTTGCAGCCATAGCCTTGGGTGCTATGTGTCCACTGCACAGCCCCTCATGCACTTCATTAACTACCTTCTGTGGCTATTCCCCACTCATGCATGCGAACAATATCCCATCATAGGAGCGTCGGCACAAGGCATCATTCCCCATAAGCGTGTATTTTCAGGCACGCTTACAGATGACATCTCTCTAGGTAGATGTAAGTCCACGTGGGGGTTCACTGTATTGTAGGTAAGCTTTAATGTTAGCGTACCACTCCTGGACATCCGTGGCACTGATGGAGGCCACACGTCCTGCCAAGGTGATAGGCTCAACACATTCGATTATCGACGTTGGTAAACTTGCAAATGTGTGTGGTGAAATGTTTAATGCTAGGGTGGCTAAGGCATCTGCCATGATGTTCTCATTGCATGGCACATGTTGCACATCCATGGTTGTAAATTACTTAATCGTGCTTTTCGCTAGGTTGCAGTAGGGTTGCAGGTGCATAGCTTTGTAGGTGTAGACCTCAATGGTTTGATTCACAACTAGTTGTGAATCACCGTGGATTGTCAAGTGTTGTATGCACAGTGTTTGAGTAGTTAAGAGGTCTCTGAGTAGCCCCTCGTACTCTGCCATGTTGTTGGTACAAGGGAACGCAAAGCGATAAGCAGACGGGTGAATTTCCCCAAAGGGAAATGGAATGATGACACCTGTGCTACCTCCTCGCGAGGTTGACATACTGTCAAAGTGTAAGGTAGCTTCTAGATGCGAAGGGGGCGACGTTGACAGTGCCAATGCATTCATCCAGGAATTCAAGGTCTATGGTTGCATGGTTGTCGACGGGTGAGGCCGTAAGCTATGTCGCTATGGCTTGACCCTTAATCGATGATTGGATTACATAGTGTAGCTCAAAGTTTGCAGTTATTGCTTTTCATTGGGCTATCCTGCTGCTTTCATATAGGTTTTTAGTGATGGCTCGAAGTATGTTGCTTTTGTAAATGATGTGGATTGCATTGCGAAATAGATAGTGCCTTGACTTTTTTAATGCAAACAAAAAGGCAAGGAAATTTCTCTCTAGTTTGTTATATTTCACCTCACACGCTATTAGTGCATGACTCAGGTAGTACACTGGTATCTCAGATCCGTCGTCTTTTTTTTGACATAGTGCCATGATAGATGTGTCAGAAGTGGCAAGGTAGATGAAGAAAGGTTTGTCCCTCTATGGTGGATGCACAATTGGGAGGTGTGAGAGCTCTTCCTTTAAGTCATCAAAGGCTTGTTGACACTAGGTTGTCCACTCGAAGTCAACCCCTTTCTTTAGAAGATGTTACATGGGGTGTAACTTGTCAGTCAACTTCGCTATACACCTTTGGATGAACTGTACCCTACCTTGCAAGCCACATAACTCCTTAAGGTTTGTAGGAGGTGCCAAGTTGATGATGGACTTAACTTTGTCAGGGTCCACCCATATTCTAGCTTTTGATACGATGAATCCTAACATGCATCTAGTTCTCACTCCGAAGACACACTTCTTAGGATTAAGGCGTAAGTTGTGCATTTGGCAACACTTGAGAACTACCCCTAGCTCACGTGGATGATCAGCCACCTCCTGGGACTTGACTGCTATATCGTCGACATAGTCGTTTAGTGTTTCTAAGATGTAGTCGCTGAAGATTTAGGTCATGGCTCACTGGTAGGTTTCTCCAATGTTCTTGAGCCCAAAAGGCATCATGGTGTAATAGAATGTCCCCCATGTTGTCATAAAGGTTGTCATTAGCTGATGCTCTTGGTTGATGTGAATTTGGTTGTAGCCTGAAAAGCCATCCATGAAGGATAACAGGTCATGACTAGCCGTAGTGTCGATGAGTTGATCGATGCTTGGGAGTGGAAAATCATCTTTGATCGTCACTTTGTTCAAATCCTAAAAGTCTATACAAATCCATATTCCTCTCGTTTTCTTGGAAACTACGATGAAGTTGGAAACCCATTTCGAATAATCAACTGCACGGATGAAGCTAGCTTGGTATAGCTTGGTGATTTCATCCCTTACGACTAGCGCGATTTCTAGTTTGATTTTGCGAGCCTTTTGCTTGACTACCTTTATGCATGGGTCTAGGATGATGTTGTGTTGTATCAGCCTCGGGTCTAAACCTGACATGTCACTGTATGACCATGCGAAGAACTTGATGTTGTCTTGCAGAATTTTGGCTATGCTTTCGTGCGTCTATGCATCTAGGAGGAAGCTAAGCTTTAATTTTTTCACTTCCCCTGTGGATGTGGTCATAGGCGTTTTGATGAGAGGGTCCTCAGTTACATCCCTGACCTCCAAATTTAGGGTTCGGACTCGATGCTTGGGCGAGTCTGGGGATGTCTCTAACGATGCTATGGTGCTAGCTATGGTTGACCCCTAGTCGATTAGGTCTGGGTTCAATTGTCTCACGAGCTTTCCATGTGGACCTGCTAGGGCTAAAGGCGTGGAGAGATATCGATGAATTTCCATGTTCTGCTTAACTTGTCAAAATGAGATGAAAGCTTGGTTAAGAGGCACCTGTTGGCAGAGATTATGTATAATGAAAATTTGCAAACAGTGACAAGATGCAATTTGCAAAGTACGATGATATAAAGATTAGAAGCCTGCCAGTTTAAGGTCATGGTGGACCGCCAAGGCATAAGAGCATAGAACCACTAAAGATGTAACACTGTTGATGCAAAAGTGTGAAACTATGAAACCGTTAACATGCGAATGCCAAGCTACTAGTTTAGTGTCATTACAGATTACCAAATTGTGACATGCAAAACTGACACCGTTGCGGTTGTCATTAATCACGGGGGTTAGGGAAGTTTAAGTTACTTGACCTTTGAATGGTGTGACGTAGGACCTTCAGGAAGGTCAAGTCATGTGTGATGTGATAGTGCAACACACGTTCTGTCATGCCATATTGTTAATCACCCTGTCAGGATTCATTGCTTTGTTGCTACACTAGGCTGTGATGCTCCCCCTCAGATACGTATGGGATAGCGGGGAGTCTGGTTCAGGAAAGGGGCATAGGACTTTTTGCAATTCCTCCTCAACCATTTTATTATGATCGTTTGGTCATCTCTAGAGGAGGAGGAGGCAGCTGGCACAACAGAAGCCATATTGCCTGGGGCACGTCGTGGCATTCTAAGGTTTCTGACCAACGGGGCAATTATGAGCAAGCAGGAAGAAGGATCTAGTTAATGCCCATTAGGGTTAAGGCATTTGGCCTAGATCTAGGACATGCCAAAATATAGCTCCTACCACCATTTCAACACACTATTCCTTGCATGTTTTATGATGACGTGCTTCTAGAATCCTCAGGGAACTATTTACTGTGCTCGCGGGTGAGTTTTGCAGCTCTATTTTGCTATGTTTGTGTGATGCTGGCCATATTGGCCTAATGCTAATGGTATGCATATGTTACTAGGTTATTTATCAACAAGGATGGGGTTTACGACTGACCGAGTCTACTGGCTACAGCACAGCTAGCCCTGCAAGAGTTCTCTTCTGCTAAGAACCTTCAGGTGGGCGTGATTGGTCAATGCGGGAGTGAATACCACACCTACTCAGGTGCATATTCTATTCCCTATAAGTAGTGCGAGGGGTAGGGTTGGCTGGATGAGGAGTGGGTAGAACCCTTCAAACCGATTACGGTTGAACAAGTTCTAGTTGATCTTCCGTTGTTCTTGTCACTATATAGGCTCGATAAGCCAAGTGATGAGTGTTGCATGTTTAAGTGTTTTTTTTTGCAATCTTTGCACTTTTTTCATTTTCATGCTAATTGTTTTTGTGAAAACTATTGTAGGGGCAAAGAAACCCCAAGACGTGATGGTGGTAACCACTGAGGCATAGGGGGCGAACATCTACTTTAAATATGGTGAAGTAGAAGCAAGCCAACACTAGATAAATAGTGGGGCTTCGGACTCCTTGGTCCAGAACCTCAAAAAGGCTTGACTTATGGATCTATTACTAGCCTTGAGTTCGAGCATTCCTACTACCGAGATGCTCTCCCTGGTCAACTCCTTTTTTGAAAAGGTGGGCCACTTCCGCACGCACATACAGGGTGTGTAGGTGGTCATTGAAATCAATGACCAGCTGTTTACAGATCTATTCGATGTTCCTACTAATGGCATCCCCATAGGGTTGAGGGGAAAGCAGGAGCTAACCCTTTAGAAGAAGGATATCCAAGAGTGGTTAGGGATTATCAAGGAGCGAAAGGGGCTCCCTATGGATACACTCAAAGATGGGCCTGCCTTGGAGATCTACCCTGTCTTCCGCACTCATGCATTTCCCCAGCTGCTTACCTAAGGGAAGGTCTTGGGGATTGAGTAGGCCTGGATAATGTAGGAAGTTATGGAGGAGGAGGCCCATTACAATAGGGCCAACTTCCTATGTAAAGGCTTATAGGCCAAAATCTTAGGACACCATCAAAAATGAGAGTCCCACTCCAACATACACTATGCCTTCTACATAGGCTATTTGAAAAGCTTCGCAGAGCTTCTGGTGGTTGAAGAGAATAGAGTCTGGGTCATGCAAAATCGCAACTAGATTTCCAGACCATGGATTTGCCAGATCTTATAGACCACATGAGCCCAAGATCTCCCAGAAATAATTGGGGAGTCATTCTCTGTGATAACTAAGGATCGGGTAGCTCGCAATGTTCGTGGTCAGGACAGCATAGGAGAGACGCCCCCTACTATGGCCAGTAGCATGTCATGGGGAGAACATCTCATAGTTGAGACTATGCCCAAAGAGTTGCGGTAGAAGAGGTCTCCTCTAGCTAAGGAAATCCTTCGCATAGAGGAAGAGGAGGGGCGAAGAATGCAGCTTAAACTACAGAGGACACGACCCCCCATTGGTAAACACTTTTGTCTAATGCTTACTTTGTTATTGTTTGCTATGCTATGCTACACTTGGTGGTGTAGCGTAACGTAGCACTTGCTTCAAGCTAACTTGTTTTTGGACTAAATGCAAGCATGTTTCTCTGCTGGAAGAGGAAGAAGAAGAAGAAGAAGAAGAAGGTGACGAAGAGGTGTCAGCCCCTAAGATGGGGGCAACAAATAAGGACATGGAGGCCCCAATTTTGAAAGAAAGGTTCCTAGTCCAGAAGAAAGGTGCTCTTGTCGTTAAGGCAGGGGATCTTGTCATTAGGGGGAATCCTACTAATGAAGAGGAATCTTCCTTGAATAGAAAAGATGCTGGCCTTCTAAAGGGAAAGGCACCAGCACAATGAGGAATAGGTCTATACAGAACTGGCAGGGATCTCTGTCGATGCTACCATCATCGTCTTGCATTAGCAAGAAGAAATACCGTAGTTAGACATTGGTGAGTTTGGAAATATGTTTGCCTTATCCATTTTGATAATTGTTGATTATTCAGTTATGTGATAGGTGCCACTGTTGATGCTACAGGACCCTCTCCAATTTATACAGAGTCGTGGGCAGAGATTCCTAACAAGTTTATGTTCGTGTAGGAAATTGTTGATGACATGATCAACCGCCTTCAGCAGGTGGACCCTGACATGGGTAAGTAGTAATGTTAGGCACTCTCCTATTGTTATGCTAGAATTTTTTGGGTTTGCTAATCTTGCTATGCTAATGCGATTGCTACACTCTTTGTGTCATGGTAGCCTCTCGACTCAAATGGGACTCAGCATGACCTTTGAAGGTCGGTGCCATGTCTACATTCCCACCTAAAGTGATGAAGGTGTCTTGTCACATGTACGATGAGGCTTGAAAATGCATTTTTCACTCAACATGCTCCTTGTGGGAGTATAAGCGCATTAACGAGGACCTGTGGAAACGAGTCCAGAGAGATGAACAAAGGGAGGCCAACCTGAGGGCCAAGGTGGAGGATCTCAAGTTAAGGAACAAGTTCCTCATAGCCCGTGACACTAATAATGAGGACTGGCCCAAGGTTGTAGTTGACTATGCCAAGTTTTGGACTATCGCACATCAGAACGTTAAAGCCACTTGCAAGATAATCAAACAACAAATGTAGATGGACTTGCTAGCCGAGAAGTTTTAAGACTGGAAAGATTTTAGTGCCAAGGTTTACCAATGGGGGTAGTCCTAGAGAAACCATAAGCACATGTATAAATGGGAAAATTCCACCCATCATAAACTATATAAGAATGCTGTTGTGGAGGCGTTTACATATGAAGCATTCATAAATGACATTGACACTTTTGAGGCCTATGCCAAGTTGAGGGGGTAGGTAAAGGTTATGGAATCCCCTGACCTGAAAGTGGACCTTCCTACAGGAGAGACTGCAACTGTCTCCTTTTCTCCAAGGCCTCCAAGGTGGACAACCGCCAAAACGGAGAGGGCTGCTGTTGCAAATGCTGAACCAAGTAATAGGCGTTGGATGGACATCATGATAGAGGAGGTTTGGCATCACCTCAGGCTTGGTTTAGACTGAATACCCTTTGAGACAGACGTAGGCCCTTCTCAAGTTAGTTGCTTTCTACTGTATTAGTGCTTATGCTCTATTGTGGTTTGCATTTGTTGCGCTAGCTGACAACTTCACTCTTATGATGCAGGCTCTAGATGAGAGTGCAAGGACCATAGAGGGAAGGAACGAGGAAGTGGCAGAGGATAATGCAGGGGCAGGCGATGCAAAAGGAGATGATGTAGGAACGCTAGGCAAAGACGACAAAGAAAAAATCATCCCATGACAACATGGGATTTTTTTGAAATTTTGAATTATTGTGTAACAAATTTTACAAACATTATTTAAAAGGTAATAGTTTTGAATAAAGCAAAGAAGATTTTGTGAAACAGAAATTGATTTTGCAATAACTTGTGCATTACATATTTGCTAAATTTTGTATAAAATATTCATGCTTTCATGTGCTAGTTTTAGGCCATTTCAGGCCATTGCGTAACATGTCAAAGAGATGATACGTTAACAACTTGAACAACAACTAACTGGTAACTTATGCTAGTTTTATGCCGTTTCGGGCCATTGCTAGTTTTAGGCCGTTTCGGGTTGTAGTGTATCATAGTTTTAGGTCATTTCGAGCCATTTCTAGTTTTAGGTTGTTTCGAGGTATAGCGTATCATAGTTTTAGGCTGTTTCAGGCCATTGCTAGTTTTAGGCTATTTCGAGCCGTAGCGTATCATAGTTTTAGGCCATTTTGGGCCATTGCGTAACATGTCAAAAGGATGATATGTCAACGAAGAAAAAAGTAGCGGACGTACGAGGGATGACAATTGGGTAGGAGTAGTGGGGTTGCTACACTATGCGTAGCTACTTCTTGACCCATCGTGGGTTGATCAAAACTTAAGGTCAAGGCATTTTGCTAGGGCCCTTGTCCACATCATTGTCCCCCACTTAGAAGGGCAACTCAACCCATGCTTCTTCATTTTGGAGACAGGATTGCTGGGTTGATTCTTCGACTGGATGTTCATTGTATGCATAAGTAGGTGCTTCATTCTTAGAGGTTACGACCTCTGAGCCCTGCTCCATATCTACGTTACTGATGGCTTGTGCTGCTACTTTGTCACCACAGATCATCACCTCCCTACCCACGTATGGCAGGTGGATTTCCTAATGTATGGGTGAGGAGATAGCCCTAAGTTGTGCTAACCATGATCTCCCCAAGATCAATTTAAACATGGGAATTTTATTCAACCACGATGAATGTTGCATTTTTCAGGAACTGGTCCCCTGCTACAAAGTCCATGTGAACTGTGCCTTTCACAAGGACATGTGCCCCATTGAACGACCTAAGACAAGACATCATTGTGGGTTTGATCTGGTCAACCAAGCCCAACATGTTGACAATAGGGAAGGGGATGACGTTCATGGAAGCCCCATCATCAACATGTACCCTTCATATTCGATGTTGGCTGACTCAAATCATGATGAAAAGAGGGACCATGGTCACCTGACCCCTTTTGGGGTCTTCCCTAATGGTGTCGCTACTGAAAGTCAATTGGGATAGCTTAGGCTCTACAGGTATGAAGGGAAGCATTATTGAGTGGATCGCTTCCTCTTCTGCATGCATGTCTTCATTGACCGGAATTGCTGTCAACATGCAGATGAGAGCCTTACGGTGTGGTACAGATGCCATGGTTAGGTCGTACAAGCTCAGCATAGTATTTTTTTGTTTTCGAGCCTAGTTGACCTGACTGAGGGCATCCACAAGGTCTTGGCCACCCCCTTGTTTGGTGCTTCCCTTCTCTTCAACTTGTCCTAGAACATGAATTTCCCAAGGAGGGGTGACTTTAGATCTAGGTTTAGACCCTTCTTGGCAAGGTGGCACAGACTGCGCTATTGTAGTAACGTTCATCTCTAGTGATAAGGATGTAGATGTAGGGGGAAAATATGTAGACTTGGGAGTGCCTTGGGTGGCGTTCCCCTTCAACGTCTCGCCTGCAAAACGTAGTTCCCATTTTTTAGGACGAGAAGGTTGTTCAGTTGTTTTATGCAGAGCGAGGGCTATTGAATGAATCGGCCCCCTGATGAAAAAAGGCGCTAACAACGTTAGTGGGTGAAGCAGCGTGGTTTCACTAATAGGTTGTGCAGAGATGGATGTCCATGGTTGGACTCTCAGAATAAATGGCTGTTGCGAGATTTGGTTAGCCGCTCATGATGCTGGTGCACTATGTTGAGGCACACGGATCATGAATGGCTGCTGGGATGGCCTAGGATCATTGTTAATGTTGATGGCGTTGATGATGTAATCGACATTGTTGATGTTGAGGGGGTCTGTGTAGACATGCATAGATTGGTTTTCAGGACATACTGGGTTGCTTTCGTCCAACACCAGTTTTCCCTAGTCGATCAATCTTTGGATGTCATCTTGCAACGCTAGACAGTAATCCATGTCATGACCACATTGTTGGTGGTAGTCACAAAACCTATCCAGCCTGAAACCCTTATGAACCAAGGGCTCATTGGACAGGGCCAAAGAGGGGTTCCTAAGGAGCTCGCAATAGCATTGATGTTTGTTGATTACTTCTTGCAACATTTGCTTGTATTGCATGTGCCCTACTGCCAATAGCTGCTTCAAAAGTTCTGAAGGTTTGAGAGGTAGTGGGATGTACTTTGAACGATCTTTTCACTCAAAGTTTGGCTTGGGTTATGCAGATGTCTCAAGTGCGGGTACTAGAGTTTGCAGCATGTTGCCTTGTTTGGGCATGGGATTAGCCATGGGTATGGTTGGTTTCTTTTTTCTCTTGTTATCATTGTTGCTAGGTCTAGGTTTGGCCTCGATTTCCATAACGGCCCCTACGGTTGTCAGGGCTTTACCTTTGTCCTTCTTTATGAAGGTGTTTTTGTAAGCGATGTAGGCTGGGTCTTTGCTTGCCTTAGCCACATCTTGTATACTCTTAGTCTAGGCAAAGGCTTAACTAAGAGTGCGAGGGGCAAGGTAGTATAGTTTAGACTTTATAAAGTTATTCACTACACCTTTAAAAATGACCAGCAAGTGGGCCTCAACGATGGGCTTGTGGATTTCATTAAGGATTATGCTCCATCACTAGATGAACTTCTGGATTGGTTCTAGAGGCTCCTGCTTCATGCTCATCAGCTGATCCAGCGTGATTTCCAGCTTCAAGTTATATTTAAAGCATGTCACGAACTAGGTTAGAAGCTCTTCTAGAGTTGAAATGGATGAGCGTAGCAGCACGGAATACCAATTTAAGGCTCTCCTGGCTAGGGACATGGCAAAGACATGAATGATCATGTGCAGCCATTATTGCAATAGGAGAGAGTCAGATCTAAAAGTAACTAGATGTGCATTGGGATCCCCCTCCCCATCGCACTTCATGAAGTGTGGGAGAGACATCCCTGGGGGTAGCATTAGAGCAAGGATTGCAGCGATGATTGGGTTGTCCTGGTAAAATTCCATGACTTGTACCATGTTGGACCCAATAGCGTTGAGGTGTTTGATTTCCTCAGTGAGGGTTTGGATCAGTTGGAATTCTTGGTCTAGACCCTGCGATGTTATGGACTACTAGGGAACTGCCGAGGTAGCTTCCACCTATGGAATGGTGGGGGTAACAGCATGACCCGTCGATGGTACCATTGGGATAGTCCCCGCTAGTGGTCTTGCTTGCACTGCCCACCACCTAGCAGGTGGTGCGGTTGGAGCAACAACTGCAGTTTGAGCCGTCGGATAGACAGCTTGTCCCATCAGTGGAATAGACCATAGTCCCATGTTAGGTTTTACCATTTGTGGGGTTTGATAGGTCTGAGGGTGAGCATGATGAGACATTTGCGATGGTTGTGGAATAGGTGAAGAAGCAAATGGGATTCACCATGTGGGTAGGCCCAAGCCCGCCATAGTGGGTGGAATTGATGTGAACGTAGGAATCGAAACAGAAGTTGTGTAATATTGCAAAGAAGGTACAACATGAATATGCAGTAGGGTAGCCATAATTGGTGTGTGATGCACCAGAAGAATGGACTGATGAAAAATCTATGGAGGCATAGTTTCTACGAATGAAACAGGGGGATAAGAGCGTTGATACACTGGGAAGGTGACACGGCTACCCATTGCGGTTGTAGTTGTAGGCTACGGGAGCATAGGCATGATGACAAAGGGAGTGGTGATAGACAATGGATTGGCCTAGAAGGACTGGGTAGTAAGGATAGGAACAGGGTTGGTTGGACCTCCCTCATCAGATTGGGAATCAAGTTCCTCTTATCCTTCTTGAAAAGCATCATCCTGGTTAGACGTTGTGTCTTGTTGCTCCCTAAGCCTAGAAAACTAGATTAAATGGTCTAACAACCTTTGGTTTCTTTGTGTTAGAGGTATGGAAGCACTGGGAGTGGGAACAAACTTCTTCCCATTGCGGTAAGTGAACTCGAAGCTACGTTTTCTTTTGAAGTCGTGTACATATAAAGGAAGATTTTCTTGAACCTTTGCATAGAGAAAGTTGTAATGCTCATGTTGCTAGGCCAAGTCCTTAGGCCCTTGGTTTTGGATCTTGAGGGATCAACGTGTTTCCAGCATTCGGTTCAGCATTTGTTTAGCACTAGTGTTGCCTTGAACTGTGATGGGAACCTCCACATTGAAGGTGTTAACAACGGTAGTTGCAGAAGTCATTGGTGCTAAGCTAGATATTTTTGAAAATGAGGAAACCAGAAAGCTATGTAGTTTTGTTAACCGAGAAGAGAAAATAAGTTGGAAAGTAATAAAAAGAAGGCTTTATGTCTTGTCGAGTTCCCAAGTAACTGTCGAGGCAACCAACCTGTACTACACAATGCATAAACAACCGCGAAGGGTGTCACGTTTATGCTAATGCGCGATAGGGTATAGGGCGTGTGCAAAACTACCCTAAGATAGGCAAGTCAACTGGAGACTAGAGGCTTTACATCCTGTAGGGTTCCCAGGGAACCGTCAAGGTGACCGATCTACATCGCATGATGTGTAAAAAACCACATAAGGGTGCCACATTTATGCTAGTGCGTATCAAGGTGTAGAAGGCTTACAAGACTACCATGACACGTGGAAAGGGCACCAAAAGGATCTCCTTCTAGTGCTAGAAGAACTGTAGTGATTGAAAACATCGATGACTGGAATGAAACACTAAGGGATCATCGGTCATGATAGTCTTAACCCCATATCCGTGGGAGGGCCGTGCTAGATGGGATGGATACAGGGTGCCTTGAATGGTCTAGTTGATCAAATAGGGACTTAGTTGGCATCTATATAGCCTTTTGCAATGTATGAAAATGTAAAAATGGGATTTATTGCAAGAGACGATGCTCAAATGTATAAAAGGATAAAAACAATGTAAAATGCAATAACAAGCAAGAAATAAAGTAAAAA
This sequence comes from Gnetum montanum, assembly GCA_015680685.1. NCBI lineage: Eukaryota > Viridiplantae > Streptophyta > Gnetopsida > Gnetales > Gnetaceae > Gnetum > Gnetum montanum. Next base: position 99,221 of record MNCI01032892.1, on the reverse strand, counting down.
TGTAGTTAGAAAAGTGCACCACTTCAAGGCTACAACTTCGCTCTGTTAAAGTGGATATAGTCAGCTGCATGGCGCTAGGAGGTGCAGAGATCTTGAGAGTAACCAAGACGTGTAGAGCGAGATGATTATGCGCTTGAACGCGGACTCAAGTGTTAAAAATGCTCAATGTTATTAAGGTGGTAGGAAAGAGCCGAAAAAAATGCCAACTGGGGATGCTAACTATTTGCAATGTCAAATAGATATCTTACAATGCTCCAGATTACAACTGCCAAAAGTCCAAAATTTGGAAAGAAGACTGAAAAGAGGACCTCTTGAACATTGCACGTTGGGGTATTTATAGGGCCAAGAGCACAAGAAAGGGGTAGTTTGGATACTATACATCTTGGGCCCATGTTGACTTCTCTACACTGTATGTGCCTTCATGACCATTGGGTGAGCTTGCCATGCTATAATTACAAACCTGCCATGCAGTAATTGTGTTGTCAGAGCAACAATCAATTAGGTGAAGTGCATTGATGTCGCACAACCACCTACTGTGCTCCACTATGCTTTGTAGTGTAGCATGTTCGGTGGCATAGTGTAGCATCTTGCTATGTGTTTCGCTGCATGTATCAGAAGCTTTTGAAGCGCACTAGTTGTTCGATGTATGTTTGTTATGCTATGTTACACTATGTAGCATAGCAACTGGCCTTAGTCACCAAATCGTCGCCAATCTGCAAACTTTTCCCTTTTGTACTACGGAACTTGCAAACTTGTCGATCCAGCACGTTGAGTTGCCTTCTGTCAACCTTTGCATTATTGGTACACCTTGCTACGCCATGTAGCTTAGCGTAGCGTAGTAGCAAGCATGGCCTGATATCGGCCAAGTTCACCACTTTCTAATGGAAGGAGACATTACCGAAGGACTTGAAGTTGGGTGAGGGGACTGATCGCCTAGATTTTGTTATGCTACACTACATTGCGTAGCGTAGCGTGGCACTTCGTTCTGTGATCGCTTTCTAAAACTTGCTACACTACATAGCGAGATGTAGCAAACTTCGTGACTTAGAAAACTTGTTGAATTTTTTCTCAGATTTTGAGTGCTACTACCGATTCCACACGTTGCTTCTGAGCAAGCTGTTAGCTGGGCAGACTACTTTGGTGGATAGGCAGGATGATCCATAGAGCCTGTTTACACCTAAAGTAGAAAATTTTCCAAACTAGCTGGCCTGAGTTCAGAGCGTTCTCCTCCCAAAGAACTGCTGTAGCATTACATAGTTTGCAAAGACCTGGTGAAGCAAGAATGCCTTTGAATTTTGGGGTGTTTTATTCATCACTTGTTGTATCTGTAGCAATCGATCCAAAACATCCTCATGATCTACAAGAGTCATTGAGGAATCGACTAAGGTTTGAGCATTCCATGCTTCTATGAAATCTGCTAGTGGCACAACAGGGACATTGAATGATTCTTTGATGTGCTCTATGACCACTTCTACTACTTCCACTACATCCTAGTATTGCATAACCAGTACTATGGTGCCTTCATCAATTTCTAATTGCACTTGAAAGGATGTAGCCTTTCTAGAGATCTGTTGTAACCAATGTAATTCCCCTCCTCTTGTTTGAATAGAAACCTCATCCCATGCACAATCAATTAAGATTGTGGATTGTATGACATCATCAATGATCTTAAAGAGATTTGCCTCATCACGACTTGCCCAACTAATAGATTTAGTGATAGCCTATAGATGGCTCATTGATGGTCGATAGTGCAGTAGCAGTAGTGGTCGTTGGTCTTAGTGGATTGTGTGCTAGGCTTTGCTTCTTGTTCTTGACTGGGTCTTGTGTCTAGAAGTTGGTTGGGCCTAGTTGTTTATGGTGTAGTGGCCCTAACAATCTTCTCTTGCTTAGTCTCTAGTTTCTCACTAGCATATTTCCTTGGTGTTCATGGCTTTAATAATTTGGCAAATGAGGCATTTTAAGCCTTTTTGGGGATATCATTGGTGTACCCCAGAATTTCAGCATGTTGGCATAGTTTCCTGATCAGGCAAAAAAAAGGCAATGCAAACTTCCCTGTCTTACGTTCTTCAAGTAACCTCAATATTTCTATGAGGTATAGATGGGGTAGGTTAGCATCAACCTTGCCCATCAAGATTGCACTTCCTTTGGCCACATAAGTGGAAATTCTATTTAATCCTTTTGTGAGGAAGAGGTGATAGGTGCCAATTTTAAAATAGGTCCTCTCTTCAAGTGTGAGCTCTCCATATGTTTTATCCTCATTGCCATATGTCATTTTAACTATATTTTCCGTGCATCAACATCAGACTATGTGGGAAAGTGAGCAACCTTGGACCCTGTATTCAAAAGGTTTAGAACTTTCAAAATGTCCTTTGTAGAGAAATCTACTGAAATCCCACCAATATCAATGGTAGTTCCTTCTTCCTTGTTATGGAAAAATTGGTATGTCTCCCCCAAGTACCAATCGCCACTCTCTAAGAGAACAGGCCACAATTGAGATCCTTTGAGTTGATCTCTATCTGACTTAGGGGAAAATTTAGTAAAGGGTCCAAATTTGAGTTCCACGATCACTACAAATGATGTGGACCTTTCCCAAATTACCTGAACACATTCTAGAGACAACATGAGATGTTGTCCCTATTTAGATGCCCTACCTTGTCCACCTTCAGCATGTCTAGATTGTGTAGTAATAGGGGGTTCTTGATGGATGATGAATGATTGTTCCTCCTACTTTGCATGTTGTATAGGAGGCACATGGCCCGTGCCTCTCCTTGGTCATTTGAATGCACCCTAAGAGGATCCTCCCTATTTTCATTTAGGGGAAATCTGTAATCACATAAGATCAACTATTAGTAAGACCATTTAACAAAATTTTATTTATACCTTTCTCATTACCTTTAATGAATTTAATTCTTGCTTAGTATTATTTAGAGTTAGAAATTTTCAAGAAAATCCCACTAAAAGTTTTAATGTCAGGCCCAATTTGATCAGCTGACTCCACAAAATAGTTTTCATGATGATAAGTGGCAAGGTATCCCTACACTCAATCATATGAATACGAGTGTTCCACACATGATCGAATCGAATTTCAAGGACTAAGTGCTTATGCGCCTTTGTGGAACCAAGATGGGTTGGTCAATCATTGTCTTCCCAAGCTTACTTGTATGTCATGATTGTATGGTTAAGTAAATTTAAGGTACATGATATTTATGGCTTTTATATTTTTATTGTCTTGGTACTAATAAGGGAGGAGAGAGATAACTAAATAACTAATTTAATTTAACTAATCATTAACTAGGCTCTAATTAAACCTAACACTAGTATCCATTCTCACTTGCTGTACACATCTTGAACCAGTGAAACACTACTGGGATTACCAAACACTTATTGTTACTAGGTTACCAAGCGTTACATGCATGCTTGAAGTGATCGTACTGAGCGTGCTTACTTAGGAGAGTTGTAGGATGAGAGAGAGAACATTAATTAACTAAGGAAAGCATTAAATAATAAGAGTTAAAAGTAATTAATCTATTTTGAATGCTGCAAGGTTTATCACAAATACACAAGGTGTGCTCATGTATACAATGCTTGGATAAAGATCCGTTCACTTTATGACTCCTATTGTGGGCACATAGAAATAATTCTAACTCTTAGAGGGAGAAACTGCAATAGTTTGGGTAAGGGAGTAACTAATCTACTGCCAAATCAAGTGTGCCCGCCTCTTATTTATAGGCAAGGAGACAGGTCTTGATATCAGGTATTTGACATCGCATGGCAGGCTTCGATATCATAGACTTGATATCTATCACAGGTGCAATATCATGGCCTTAATATTGTAGCTCATCATACCCCCATGATTGAGTGAAAAATCATCCTTGAGTTCCTTACAAAATATTGGGAAGGTATGGGATTATTAACTAAATGACAACTCACAGTGAAATGGGATGATAGACTCAAAGTTCCTAGTGAACAGATTGACAACACAATACATTACAACATTAGTGTTCATGACCATTGTGGTGAACACTTTACATAAATGACATCTAGGCATTCTCTTGATAGCTTGAAGAGAAAGAGAAAGAGAGAGAGAAAAAGAAAAATGAGATGTGTTTCTGCCAATACCAAGATTGTGCCTTCCATTGTTTATCCATAGCCATACAACCAAACTTTTTCCTTTCGTAAATGCTCTAGCTCTAGTCCATCCTGAGTGAATCCTCCAAGCCCAGTCTGTTGTTTGTATGATCGCCATCTACACACACAACATAGTCACTAATGAGCAAGGATAGATAAGCCACAATACAATTGATATACAAAGCACATTGGTTGAGTTGTGGTTATGGCAGATACTGGTTTAGAGATTTATCATTGGTGACTACCCAAGGTGTAGGGTTTAGGCAAGTATTAGAATGGAGAAATTGAAAAATTTGTGCTAGGGCCCCCATGACTAAGCGAACCTTCGGTAGCAATACGATGGAAAAATATAAAGAACAAGAGAGATGGGAAAAATAACAATGGCAATGCTAATGAAATGGATGTCAAAGATGGGGATGAATGAGAAATAGTTAATTGCAGAGAATGTTTAAGGGAAAGAGCTTAATAATTGCACCATAAAGGAAAGCAAGTGGATCCTTCCCAAAGCAGGCTCATGCCATTTTTTTCCTTGACAAACCCACAAACCAAATAGTACGTAGGCTCTAGGAATGTCATTTAGAAGCAAGAGTTAAAAAATTACCCACAAGAATTTACCAAGGAAAAAATGCATCAACCAAGATATATAGTAATCATAAAATTAGCAATGAGGTGAAACATGGGAAGAAAGATGGAGCAGAGAGAATGGAATGGAATCCCAAGAGCAAGGTTGTGTAAAGTTCCTTATGTATGTCATGGTTAATGTGACTGAGTAGAACTCATTCCAAATCTAGACTTAAACCAATCAAATCTAGTGCCTCGCATCAATACACTTGGCCAATCCATTGCCTTGAAGCAACAAGAATGCCTCCCCAAAGAGTCACCACCATGCCAAGGAGAGTGAGGTGGAGAAGTAGGAAGCAAGAAAGGGCCTTAGTTAAATGGACCCTTTAGGCATGGATAACATGTCTTTCCAGTGCCATAACCAGTGCTTATAGCCCATATTGCTTTATTATGTCTAAGGGGTTTGCTTTGAATTCTAACTTTTTTGTTACGTGAGAAGAACACCATGGAAAGACTTATTTTTATTCACTCAGCTTCCTGATATTTAATCAATAGAAGAATGGTGGAAAACACAAGAAAAAGCATCCAAGGATCCAATAGAATGGACAAAATAAATGCATCGAATCCCCTTGAAGTCACACCCTTGTCAACCATTGAGTCCTTGGTTTGAAAAATACCAAGCCACAAATTCATTAATAAGTTCATTTAGGAAAAGGGACTATATAGTTCCAAGCCAAGGGAGACCATAGAGTTGAATGGATGAATGCATGGTGTGGACTTATTGCTTGTTTTATCAAAAGAACCATATCTTAATATTAGCATCATAAGTCAAAGGTAAAAACCAAGCATTAGCAATCAATATTATATTATATAATTCAATCCACCATCATGAGCACTTATTGTGTGACGAATGAAAGTAAATCAATCAAACAAAGAAATAGTAAAAAATGTAAACGATGGTGTAAAACAAACATAAGGAAGATTGAAGAAATGTGTAAAACAAAAACATGTAAAGAAAAAATGTATATACAAATGTGTAAAACAAAAGTACAAAAAGAACTGAGGGTCTAGAATGGTTGGCATAGGTGGCCATCTCCCCCACGACTGAGTTGGAAGGAGGAGATCTGAAATAATGAGCAAGGTTTTCCACCAACAGAGGTAGTATAAGTACTAGCTGTCCTAGGCTCATGGAAAGGTTTGGTCTATTGGACATTGAGCAATAATTTCTTATCCAGGCTCTCCGGTCTATATATCATCATGACCCTTGAAGGAAAATTTGCATGAATGACATAAGATCCTTCCCACAACATTTGAAATTTAGTGCATTATGGAACTTGTGTGGGATTCTAGTAGAGAACCTTATCTTTGGTTGATATTTAACTTTCATAATTCTTAGGTAATGATGTTGTTTACTGAAGGCCTTATGCAATTCGTTAGATGATAGGGTGGCTAATGGGTTCTCATATAGCAAGTTAAGGATCATTAACCATTGTTTTTGTGCTAGATTGAGGTCAAGGTTGAGGTCATATACCATGGATAGTGTATGGATCTTAGTTTGAATAGGGAGCATTGGTAGTTTACTGTACACTAACTCATAGGGAGAGTAGCCTTTAGGGAGTTTCCATGTGGAGAAATATGCCCAAAGAGCATCATTCAGTTTAGTTCTCTAGTCTCACCTATACTTGCTAATGGTTCTTATCAATATCTTCGTAATCTCCCTATTGGTGAATTCGGATTTATTATTCGCTTGGGGGTGGTATGATGTAGTCAGTTTGTGCTCAACCTCTAAGTGTTGCATTAATTTTTGAAAAGTCACACCTATGAAGTGTGTACCATTATCTAAAATAAATGCACAAGGCACACCACACCTATTTACAATTTTTTGTTGAACAAATCGTGCAGCTATAGATGATGTACAATCCTTAATAGTAGCTGCTTTTGTCCATTTTGTCAAGTACTCAACAGCAACAATGATATAAGATTTTCCATTGGACATTGGTGTAATCGGCCCCATAAAATCAATTCCCCAAATGTCAAAGGGTTCTAAAGGTTGAATTCATTTTTGCAGATCCTCCATTCTAGTAGTCATTCCCTCATCATGTTGATAGTGTTTAGAAGACTAGATGAATTAATGGGAATCCCAGAACAATGTAGGCCAATAATATCCTACAAAAAAGATCTTAATGGTTGTTCATCTCCTAGTGTAATGATCCCCGTAAATACCCTCATGAGAATCTTGGAGAACTCATAGTTGATTTGCATTGGGAACACACCAGTGGACCAAACCATCAAGACATACTTTGTAAAGTTGCCTATTGATTTCCATAAAATACTTGGCTTGGTGAAGAAACTATTATTTATTTTTAGTATCAAACCCTTGTGGTGTTTGTTGTGTAAGGAGATAGGTGAGAATACTACTATACGATTTTGTCTTCATGGTTAATTGATTATTCACTACACCTGCAAAGAGAAATTTATCAGGAAAATGATCAAAAATTGGATACTCATCCTCTTTGTTGTCCTATTGCAACTGAGATAAATGATCAGCAACTACGTTCTCGGTGCCCTTACGATCGATCATTGTAAGATCAAATTCTTGTAAGATTACAAACCATCATATGATATGAGGGCTTACCATTGGTTTATTCATGAGGAAATGTATTGCACTATGATCCATGTGTATGAATACTTTATATCCCAATATATAGTGCCTGAATTTTTGTATTGCAAACACTATAGCCATTAATTCTTTCTCTATTGTAGTGTAGTTAAGTTGTGCACTAGCGATACTTCTACTTGTACAGTGGATGTAATAAGGATGTTTTTGGTCATCTAACAGTGTAAGTATGGCTCCTAAGGCAAAGTTGGACACGTCAGTCATTATGGGGAATCACCTAGACTAGGCAGGAGCTTGTTGAATAGGTGTTTCTACTAGCTTCTATTTTAAATTTTAGAAAGCTAGTTTGCATTCCTTAGTCCAGTCGAAAGGTACATCCTTTTTCGTTAGTTCAACCAATGGTTTTGAAACCTTCAAAAAGTTCTCAAGGAATCTTCTATAGTAACCAGTGTGTCCAAAGAATGACCAAATATCTTTTACAGTTTTGAGTTGATGGGTAATGACTTGGATAACTTTAATTTTTTTGGGGTCTGCCTCTATCCCTATTTGTAAAATCTTATGCCCTAATACTACACCTTCTTGGATCATTAAATGGCTTTTTACCAGTTGAGCCTCAAATTGGTTTCTACACATTGTTTTAATACTTGCTCTAACCAATCCAAGGCTTGATCAAAATTTGCTTCGTAAGTGGAGAAGTCATTCATGAAGACCTCCACACTGTTTCCTATCGACTGCTAAAATATGCTTAGAACTAATCATTGAAATGTTGTAGGGGCATTACAGAAGCCAAACAACATCTATTTGTATGCAAATGTTCCCTAAGGACTAGTGAATGTAGTCTTGGCTTGGTTTTCTAGGGCTATTTGTATTTGGTTGTACCCACTATACCCATCTAGAAAACTATAGTAACGATGCCCTGCAATTGTGTCTAAGACTTGGTCGACGAATGGCAATAGAAAGTGTTCTTTGAATGTTGCCATATTTAGTAGCCTAAAATCTATGCACACCCTCCATTTACCTCCCTTTTTGGGCACAATAACTAAGGAACTAACCCATTTGGTATCAACAATGGGGTATATGAACCTAGCTTTTAGAAGTTGTTCAATTTCTTCCTTAATCACTTGCTTGAGCTTTGGGTTAACTTGCCTCTATGGTTGTCTTTCAGGCTTCATAGAGGGGTTGGTGTAAATTCTATGTTGGCATATCCTAGGATCTATTCCAGTTAATTCAAGATATGATCAAGTGAAGGCTTTCAACCATTTGTTTATCACTTTTAGTAGTCTCTCTTTTTGTTGAGGAGTAAGCTTTGAGTTGATAATTATCTGTTTTCCATTTTTGAGCAATGTGTATTCCATAATGGTGGGTAGTGGTTTTAGCTCAAGGGGCTTCTACTTAAACTTATTAGGGATTTCCAACTTTTTCCAATTGATATTTTCAATGTCAAGACTTGGAAGTTGGTGATGGACTTGCTCTAATGTGTCCATGCTATCGATGTAAGCGCAAGTTTAAATCCTAAGTTGGTTCCATGCATATAATTGAATTGCTTTCTTGATTAGCTATTAGCCACTAGGTGCCTTCTTGTTTTGTGGCTACCAGATACAAGAATCTTTTTATGTTTGTAACTTGTGTACATTGGTTGCATCCAGGAAATGTTAAACATTGTACAAACTAGGACTTCTACACATAATTACACCCTGTGTCACTGTATGTGATGCATGGAACTTTCTTCTTTTCAATATTTCCAAATGTATTTTCCTTTTATATTTCCAAGGAAAGATCATGGATTCCTAGGTGCACGTTAATCATGCTTAGGCATGCTCTTCCCATTATAATTGGGAAGTTCCCCTTACCATTATTCACTTGAATCACTAGGAAGTCAGCTGGGTATGACCACCCACAAATAGTGATGAAAATGTCCTCCACTAGTCCTAATGGAATAGTGATGGACTGGTCGACCAACTCTAATTGAATATTACTCTTTTTTAGTAGAGGCAAGTTCTAGGCCTTGTACATTTCTTAAGATATTAAGTTGATATTAGAATCTGAATCCAAAAGAGCTTTGCATAGCTCATTTCTAGCAATTTGTAGATATATCAGAGGACTCCTAGGATCAGAGAATTTCCTAGGAAGATGATCAAATTTTATCTAATCAGTTATGACATGATTTAACATGACCGTATGCATTGAGCATGGTTTTTGGGTTGAAGAGAGCTCTGAAGTTTCAAGTGATGGTGAGGCGATTGAAGAATCAACCACTTGTGGTTGCAAGGGCTTAGTTGGACTCTTGGTTCTAAAGAAAGGTCTTTTCTTCATGTGATTGTCAAAACTAGTAGTAGATTGAGAGTTAACAGCCCTTGTAGCATTACGTTACTATGGCTGGGTAGGGAGTTCACCTTACGTAGCTAGAGTAGGTGGTAATGGATCTATGGGTGAAAGAGATGCAACTAGATAAGAAAGATGGTATGTTTGTGGAATATTTCACCTAGGAGAAGGAGTCATATAATACTCACAGGCTTAGTAGTGAGGTTAAGGAGTAACGTGACCATTAGAGTCATGTGGAGAGATCGGCTATTGCATGTAATATCCATATGGGTTAGGTTGTTGGTAAGGATACTATTGCCTTAGTGGTGGCATTCTCCATGATTGTGGGTGCTACCATTATTGATATTGCTTAGTCGATTATGGTGGAGTTCAACTTTTTATAATACGTTAAGGGTTGGTAGAATTATCTTGAGTTACCTTGAGGATAAGGTAACCTTTGGGGTGTTTGCCTTTTGTTTAATTGTGGGTTGAGTGCATACACCCTAGATTCCTGTAGATGTGAGATTATAGGACAACAACCTTTAGCATGGTCATATTGGCATATCTCGCATCCACTATCATTGTCTATATCTAACTCCACAACCTCTTTGATGATGGCAACTTTTCCCTTACCCTTGTTACGTGCATGTTTATCTTCTCTCTTTTTTCTTTTTTATTTTTTCATGATCACTACCTCAGTCTCTAGACTCCTCATCTAATTTAAGAATGGTTTGAAATCTATTGTCTAGAGAGTTGCACATTTGGTCTACCTTTACCGATACTTTCAATGCCAGCTTTTGGATAGGTAAAGTTCTCCTATTCACCATCTTCTTGAGTGGTGACTCTTCTTCATCCTCACAAAATCTTACTCTCCTCTTTTGGAGGGAAGGATCTTTGTTATATTCCTCTACACTCTTCTTTTTCCTTAGCTCACCTTCTTCTTTAGCGACTTACTCTAATAATCTTTAAACTTGATGGAAATTAATCTTAGATAGTCTCCCTTGGGCATAAATTCCAAGGGTTCTTCAGGTTTCATGACTAAGCCCATCTACGAGATGGTGTAGTTGATCCCTCTGCAAATAACCATGGCTTAGGCAATGATGTAATAGTACATAATATTGGTCCATGATAGCATTCAAGGGTTCATGACCACCTTGTTTCCATCCTTGGATGTGCTTTCACAGGTTGGACACTCGGGAGTACGTTTGGTACTTATCGTTGAACAATTCTAATATGGTACTCCATCTAAGAATGGATTTTGGTTCTAAGGATCGGTACCAGCTTTCTGCTTCTTTGACTAGTGTTTATGAAAATAACTTAAGTTTTTTCCACTTATTTTCTATTTTTTGTAATGCACATGCATCATGGAATGCTTGTAGATGATTTTGAGGATCAACGATGTATCGCCCTTCAAATCATGGGATATTGTTCATATCTAATCTCATGATCCTACTATGTTTCTGGTACCTTTTTGGAACTCTAACAGCCTTAGTTATGTCTAACATACTTCAAGTAGCAAGTAGGGGTTCATCATAATCATCCTATTTGTGGTGCCTATGATGCCTATGTTGTTCCCTACTCTCCCTTATTCTGTGTTGTGATTCTGTAGAATGCCCTCGTTCCCTTTCTCAACTGTCTCATCTATGACCTATGTTTTTCTTACTATTATCCTCATGGTCTTTTTACTTATGGCTGCATCCAGATCCTAAAGGAGAGGGTGAAGGTGATGATGAAGATGAAGAAGAAGGAGAATCATCACCATGATGGAACCTACTACCTTCTCTTCGGTGGTTACAGCTTTGCTCATGGTTATGATCAGAATGTTCATCTTTATGATGTGTTTGTGTTCCTTTTTTGGACCCTTTGTGTCTGTTGGTATTAGATCCTAGATTATGGATGGTTGAGTGAAGGTTCTGATACAAAACCCCTTGAATAAAGTCAACGAGAGGAACATTTTTTCATGGGAACCATCCCAAGGTAGGTTCACCACCCTTATTTTCACTTAAGATGTGTGGGACATCTTAGGACCACATACCCTTCATAGACTTATTGTGTCTCTCCTCTTATAAGTCCCTTTGACATTGTGCCTCCATGGGGTGATACTCTCTTAAGTCATGATCATGCACAACATACTCTACTTGTAAGTGTTGCATACTAATTCATGTGAGATCATGAAGAAGCATGCCTGGGACTGAACGATCAGGAAGTAACACTATGTTATCTTCGAAGTTTTTCCAATGTATTTGTTCATCCTGATAGAGGATAAAGGTAAATTTTGGTACATATGCATGAGGATGAACATATACCATGCAAAACTGTTGGGGTATTGCTGGATCAACATTATGTGTACTACACCTCCGATTGTTTCTTGTATCGGACCTAGGCGATGAAAAAATTTCATACAAAGAAGGAGATATAATTGTCTATTTAGTATGTAATGTATTATTATCTATTTTCTTTTATAATGAACCCTACGGGTTCACTCCAATGATGAGAAAGATCTCCTAAGCTCTAATTAGCGCACAAACAACAAAGTGCCCAACAACGGTGCCAATGATGAGCAACAAGGTATTTCTATGCTCAACCATACAAATATGAGCATTCCACACATGATCTGATTGAATTCCAAGGACTAAGTGCTTATGCATCTCTATGGAACAAGGATGGGTTGGTCAATCATTGCCTTCCCAAGCTTGCTTGTATGTCATGATAGTATGATTAAGTAAACTCGAGGTACATGATTTTTATGACTTTTATATTTTTATTGTCCTGGTACTAATAAGGGAGGAGAGAGATAACTAAATAACTAATTTAATTTAACTAATCATTAACTAGGCTCTAATTAATCCTAACACCAATATTCGTTCTCACTTGTTGTAGATGTCCTAAACCAGTGCAACACTACTAGGATTACCAAACACTAATCGTTACTGGGTTACGAAGCATTACATGCATGCTTGAAGTGATCGTACTGAGTGTTCTTCCTTAGGAGAGTTGTAGGGTGAGAGAGAAAACATTAATTAACTAAGGAAAGCATTAAATAATAAGAGTTACCACTAATTAATCTATTCTGAATGTTGCAAGGTCTATCACAAAGTTCGTCTTTATTGCCATACACAAGGTGTGCTTAGGTACACAATGCTCGAATAAAGATCTATTCACTTTATGACCCCTACTGCGGGCACGCAAAAATAATTCTAATTCTAAGAGGGAGAAACTGAAAGAGTTTGGGTAAGCGACTAACTAATCTATTGACAAACCAAGTGCACCTGCCTCTTATTTATAGGCAAGGAGACAAGCCCTGATATCAAGTATCCAACATTACATGGTAGGCTATGATATCGTGGACTTGATATCGCGGATGCAATATCACAACCCTGATATCACAGCTCATCACATGGTCTAGGTGAAGAAATAAAATTAATTTGGCATACATTTTTAGCATTTCTTCTGGTCAATTACCCCTTATGATATCCCTCAAGCAACAATGAATTTCAAAAAATTTATGCACAACTTGGAGTCTACCCTTTCCCCATGACTAAGTTAAACACTCCGGGTTTAAGCAAGTTTAATTGGAACAAAAAATTGGAGCATTAATGACAAAGATATTGATGTTTAAATGATAGGTGCGCAAGCTAGAAAATTCATGGAAGAAAATTTCAACAACTCCGCTTGCATGAATAGTGGAAAATGACATTGACGTGCATGGGGGAGAAGGGTCCATATATATATATAGGTTTTACGGACACAATATCACGTATGTGCTACCATGGACATGATACCAGGGACTTGATATCACATCCCTTCCAAAATAGGGTATTTGCCAAAATTGATGAATTTTAGAGGTTTCATGGCCAAGAATGAAGAGTGTAAGGTAAGTTTGAAAGATCTAGGATAACATTGAATAGAACTAAAGGCATAAAAAATGTAATGAAGTGGAATTTTACAATGAAGTTCATGAATAGGGTGAGGAAAAAGGACATGTAGTGATGCATAGGAACATTTGAATTGAAATGATGATAAAGGAAATGATAAATTTAGCAATGCAGTACTTAGAGGGTATAAGATGATTTGGCGGTGTGCAATGGGTGTAAATTACAAAAGTTATGCAAGTGGGTCCGACCTACAGCATGTTCCTACCTATCATGCCCTTACATAACCACATCTTAAAAAATGTCCTTAGGGACTAGAAGGGTTAAATGAAATCCGCACTAGTGCAACAAAACACACAGATGTTAAATACCACTGTGATGAGGTATGAGTTATATGCCATAGAAGACACAAGTTAGAAATACTTGGATAGTGAGGTAAAATGAATTGTAGAAGGGACTACCAAGATTGGGACATAAGGTAATTGACCCTAGTTACAATGAATCCTTAGTGTGGGGCATGATTAATGTATTAGTGACATTGCATTGTTTCATCCAATGATGGACATCCATAAGAGCACCATGATAGTAAGGCGTATGATCACTTGGTGTTTTATCCAAGGGAAGAGTGATTTGGAATTTCTCTATGGTACATTATTTTTGATCTTTTCTTTGTTACTTTTTTTCTCTTTTTCTTCTTCTTTCTTCACCTAGCTACTTTGGCACCTTGTCATTTCCATGGTGATCCAAAGAAGCCACCAACATTTAGGCATGGTTGCATGTATTTCTAGAGGAACCCTCCAAAACTGCATTGAGTTCCATTATCGAGTGCCTTATGACAACTCTTACTTCCATTTTTCGTTAGATCTACATGGATCTTAGTACAACCAAGTTGCATGATAACACATACAAATGTCACCAAAGAGAATCCACAAGTCCCCTTGATGTCACACCTTGGTCATTCCCTTTTAGTCCATAATTTTTCACTCTAGGAATAATGCATACAAGGTTACTTTAAGTTTTAATGATAACAAGAATATCATCCTACCTAGAGTAGAATCTCTTATTAATAGAATGGATGGATGGATGTCATGGGCTCACTATCTAAATAATTAGTCACCTGAGACTTGATAGCATAGAACAACGCCTCAACTAACAAGTCACATGAGTATTTTAATCATAGATGAGATTACCCTCAAAAAACTAAAATGAAAAATTGACAATTAAAAAATGAAAAATTTAAAAAAATAAAAGCTAAAAAACAAAAAATTATAAAAGTAAAGAAAAATAAAAACATTTACTAATTTTTCTTATTAGAATGGGGGGTATCCCTCATGACTAAACCTTGAATCATGGCTAGAATTAATAAATGGAAAATTGGGATCCATGCATGTTGGGAACATTGTGGTCTAGTCATATCTAAGCCACTGGGTGTCTTTTGATGTGGTCGCAGGAATGTGCCAAAATTGGGGTTCACACACATGATGAAAGTAGGTAGAGTGGGAAAAATTATAAGATGTGGTCATGTTAGAAGGAGCTAACCCACTATGGCACTCATGATCATAAGATGATATGCAAGGATCGATATGTCTCCCCAGATTACTAGATTTATTGGGCCATGTAATTGTTGGAGAGTTATGTGGTTGTCTGGATAAGGTAACAGGAGGCATGGAGTTTGAGGAGGAAGTTTCATCATAGTGCTGGGCTTGTGCTAAGTTAGAGGATGCAGTGGATGCAGAATTGTGCTATCTTTTTCTATGGTCATGCCTAAAGAAAGGATGCTTTTGACATTGTGAAGGACCCCCACTGTTATTAATAGTAGTAGCATAAGTAATGTTCATGGGTTAGTGCTATGGTGAAAAACCTTCTGGTGTTATTGGTTGTGAGGTAGAAGGAGATGGAGGATGAAAATATTGAGGGTAGGGAGGAGCATAAGGAACATGATGTGGTGATCTCGTTGGAGAGGATATGGGCTGGTAGTACTCAAAAGAATGATAATGATGTGGTAAAATAGAGGATGTTGATCCAGTGAAGAAAATAGTGTGTTGAACATAATAGGAAATTGGTGTCGGGTTATACGAAGAGTGTGGCTTATTTGGTGGTGGCTTCCCTGATGATTGGGGATTTTGCCATTGTGTTTGGACACAATACTTTTCTACAAAATCTAGATGTAACATTCCCCTCCAATGCTCATGTAAATGTGACAATATTGTGCATTGAATTTTGAGGTGATCATATAGATAAACATCACATTGATACTTATGATTGGTAGTTGAGCTCTTATCCTTTTTATCTTCAACCCGTCTTTCTGATTGTTGAGTGGTGCTTTATCTTGTTTCTTAGTTTGGCATTGTTTGTTTGTCCTATAGGTAGAGTGGTCATGCATGGTTTCACCTCTAATAATGTTTGCATATTCTTCATATTTTTCATGTATCCACTCCATCATCTTATTGATCTTTGCCTTAGTTTCATCTAGTGATTGTAGTATTGGCAAAGATAATTCCACCTCCTTGCAGTGAGTGGATTTCTCTCTTCATGATTATGGACCCTTGTTATTTAATATTTTTGTCCTATTAAGATCTTTCAACATTTTTCCATTAGGCTATTTTCCCTTCTTCTTTTTCTACCTTCTTAATAAGTGCTTAAAATTGATGGGTTTGTAGTTCATATAGTTGTGTTTGGGTAGACATCCCTAGGGTCTCCCTTGTTTCATTACGGAGCTCATCCATGATGTGATACATTAGCCTTTCCTCACAGAACCCATGGCTTAAGCACTTGTTTAACAATGAATAATATCTTTCTAAGGCCATGTTCAAGGGTTCATGTTGTCCTTGTTTCCATTCTTGGATTTGTCTCCTCAAGGCTGACACTCTTGCACATGTTTGATATCTTTCATTGAAGAGTTCTACCATTGTTGGCCAACGACAAATTGATTGTGATTTTAAAGATCTATAACATAATTTTTCTTAGCCAACGAGTGTCATAGGAAAGAGCTTAAGTCTTTGCCACCCATTATCAATGTTGTTCCATGCACAGGCATCATAGAAGGCTTGCAAATGATGTTGTGGATCTAAATCCTAGACTCTTGCAAACTTGGGGAAGTTGTTTAAATCAAGCCTTGGTAAATGGCTTTCTTTATGATTCCTATGGGATATTTTAAGAGCCTCTTGTATATGCATTAGGCTCTTAGTGGCCAATAGGGGTTCATCGTCACTAAGTAGATTATGAGTTGGTGAGTTGGGATGATGCTGTCTTTGTTCATGTTGGTGTTCTTGACTTTGCTCATGGGTTCAATTTTTATTTCTATGCTGATACCATGAGAAATAGTCATCCATGTCATGACCTGACATTGAAGGGACAGAGGAAGAGAGAGAAATAGAAGACTCATCATGACTTTTGTAAGTCCCCTAATCATCTTTAGATAAACTCTTGTTAAATATTGAAAAGGTCCTAGGGCTTATCCACCCCCTTGTTCTATGGGATGTCCCATCCTCACTACAGGTTTCAAAGTGGAATGACAATATTCCTTGAGTATTGTTGGGATGTCCATGAATATATGAAACTCCTGCATAAGATTGAGTACTCCAAACTTCTTTGTTGTCATATATTTCATTGGTTCTCCAATGAATTGCCTCACTAGATATTGCATTATCATTATCTAGTGAGAGAGACATTGTTGTGAATTGTGTGTGACTTATTTTCAATTAATTTCTTTCTAAAAGATATATCATTAATACTTGATTACAGTGATCTTGTATGATATAACTGATCTAGATAACTAACACCATCCTTAGCAATAGTGCCAATGATGAGTAGCGAGGTACCCCTACACTCAACCATACAAATATGAGCATGTACGCATGATCTGGTCGAACTTTGTAGACGAACTAGTTGTGGCACCTAGATAGTTATACGTTGATTGTAGTTCACTATCTTTCCTCCTAGACTAGTAGTTGCATTATCACATATGGTTTAGTGTAGAGTGAGGTGTATGATGTGATTCCTAATTACTAGGTTACTCCTATAGATAATGAGAAATAACCTAATTAAACTAATAAGCAATAGATAATAAAATCTAAACTAGCCTAAGTGCGATGAGAATCCATCCTTAATCATCCGTATGCATGTTGGACTTTGTGCACTACTTCTAGGATTACCAAGGGCACATCACTCGAAGTAGTACTTGATATGTTACTAGGTTACCATGTAGTTACACTTAAATATTTGTGATTAAGAAATACTCATTACGCATTAACAACAGGAGTTGTAAATGATGATAAAGAAATATTAACTAGGAAAATAATAAATAATAATAATTAGCAATTAACAATTAAAAACTAAGTGAATGCTGAAATGATGGAGTAATCTCGATCTTTATTGCTGATCGTGTGTGTGTCCAAGTACATCACACTCGAACAAAGGTTCCATACAATTATAATCATCACACTACAGGCATGCACTTCGAAAGGAACTAAAAACTAACTAAAAACTGACAAAATGACTCTACTCTAGAACTTACCAACTGAATCCCTTCCTATGTGCATGAATGCTATATTTATAGGCCTACATAGTAATCATGATATTGTGTGTTCGATATCATTATCTAGGCTATGATATCACGTACCTGAGATCGAGGATATGGTATTGTGGCCTGACAAACCATGATTCATTAGTTGCCATTTCACCCTTTTTATAACCAAATGAAACATCTTGGAGGTTAGGGAGATGTCTTTCCCAAAGTACTAGGAATTGTAGAAGATGTCTCTTTGGTAGAGAAGATGTCTTGATAGAGATGTCTCTCTAGGAGGAAGATTTTTGGTAAGAGACATCTTGCTAGAGAGGGAGAAGTCTCACAGGAGACATCTCCTCTAGACTGGAGACATGTCCTAGTAGGTCAAGAAATCTCCTCGACTAGGACTATTTAGAATTGTACCCAAACTAAAATCTAGAGTTTCATTTTTTGCTCAAATAGGTCTTCTTTAATCCCATGACATCTTGAAGTCTTTTAAACTCATCCAGAAACACCTGGAATCAGGTAAATTATATTGGATTTATGGTCATATTGTGGTTACCATTTATCTTGTTTGTTTCATGTTATTTTCATAATATCTATGGTATGCTTAATCTTCAATGTTTCTTTCTGACACCTAATATTTAGTGTTCCTTTCAGGCACCTAATATTTAGTGTTTCTTTCTAACATCTTGATGATGGATTATTATGAGATTCATGGGTAAGAATTATGGAGAGCCTAGGATGGATTTAAAACTTGACCTACATTACATATCATCACACCTCAGATGGTTGGATCTAAGTGTTAATGGGTAGGCATTGTGAAGGGTAAGATTGGTGTCCTTGCCTGACCCATGTCACCTATGATTGTACTTAGGTTGTGACATTGGGCAAGCATTTTAGGAGAACTGTCTAGCTAACATTGTCAACTCACATAACTTGTGAATGTCATGTGGTAACTTTCATGATGTAAAACTAAAGGATGGCTAATTCATATGAGTTTGTTCCTAAATGTAGTGACAGAAAAATTCGACATTGGAAGAACCAAAAATTTTCATGCAAAATAATGTAGCTCTAGGATCCATGAACCTAGGAAGGATCTGAAGTACCTCAAGTGCTCTTGTTGATCATGTGAAGACTTAGGGAGTTTATTATTGAATCTATAAACACAAATAAGTGAAAACATATGAAATAGTGATTTGAGCACAACATTCAAGAATAGAGAGATGAAGAAACAATGGGCCAAAAAAAAGGACTAAATACTTCGTATTAAATGTTATAATAATTTAAGAAAAACAAACGTTAAGAGAGTACATATTGTGGGAATTACAAAAATATCCTTAAAGTTTGATGTAGATAGCAAGGTGTGATTAACAACTAGATCTATGCTTGTTTGTCTTAGTGGTCTACTCTTTAATGTCATTTGCAATAGGTTCTCTCTACTCATGATGATCTATGCTAGGGTGGAGTGGGAAGGTGTGGGGTGTTGTTGGATGGGAAAAGGGTATGGACTCTTTAGATCTTGATGTACTTTAAAAATTTGAAGTTTGGTTGAATTCAAAATGATCTAAAAGCCCTCAAAATGATGAATATTTTGGTTTAAGTAAGCCATGAATTTGCTAATTCTTTTTTGATTTGATTCTAGAAAACTTTGATATTCCTTGAAACATTTTGATGTTATTGCTAGTTAGAATTTGTAGTGTGTGATCTACTAACGTTTTTGACCTTTTGGCCTTGAAACACCAACATTTTTTGTACTTTCACCATCCAAAATTATAGTATATGGGCCACTAATGTGTTAAGGTTTTCTTGAAAAATTTGGTGGCATATTTATGCTATGTTCATGGTCCAAAATCTAGCATGTGAGCCACCAAGATTTTTGGCTTTTACTACTAAATTTGGCAACATATTTAAGATTTTCGCTTCCACAAGTTAGAATAAATGAAATTCATAGTGCGTGGGCTATAAATTTCATTTACACATCAAAATTATCCAAAAATTTGCTAGAACAAGGTCATAGGATAGGATTTTTTATGGGAAAACAAAGAAATTGCTTATGCTCTTGAATTTCCACAAAAATCACAATTAAAGTCTTGGCTACCAGGCTTCTTATCCATAACATGAATTTTCTTTGAGGTGTTTGAATGGATCCTCTTTTTGATGCTTTGAGGAATAACCCAAGAGCCATCAACAAAGAATGGAAACACCATTTTAAGTTCATCACCAATGCTCTTTCTCCACACTTGATTTTGTAGCTGTTGATTCATGCCAAGGAGTGCTCATGATGGTAAAATAAGGTCACAATGGGATGTCAAGAGTTTGGGACAAGATGATGGCTATATTGGCTATTGAAGAAGGGTCACATGGGCCAATAAAGAGTTCCAAATATTGACATCATAACCATAGCATGGCAACATGTTCATTAGCTACTAAAGTCTTCATGCTTCATGCTTGAATTACTGGTTACACATGATTATTTGGAGTAACTAGTGCTTTGGTATTGGCTACTTTAGCCACTCAACTCTCTCTTTTGTAAGCCATTGATTTTGACATTAGGCTACATTGGCCTCTTTGCTTTCTTGGCATTTTCTCCCTTTCCTTTTTTATGGGAGAGAAAGCTTCATTGGGCTTCATTGCCAAGGCCAAATTTTGCTTCATTTTCTTATTGAATGAAGTATGTTACATGGCCATGGTGCATGGATGTCAAACATAGGTTTTTATTGTTAGCAAAGTAAGGAGGGCTATAATTTAGCTATGGGGTTATGACTTAATAGGGGTAACAGAGATGATGTGAGGTAAGTACTGTTCATAAGATTGAATGAGCTAACTAAATCTTATTTACTAAGATCACATGGTAACTCACTATTACGATGAATCATGCCTCTACGATGGCTCTATGCTCATCCTACAAGTATATCTCCAAGACGACAAGCACTCAACATAAAAAGCTACTTATGATTACAAGAGATTGCATAAGGCCACATGTGACAACATGCAGATATAGGCCATCATTGTTTATGACTGTTAGAACATGAGAAATTAGTGTATTTTTTAACATATTTATACAAAGTTTTTAGTCTTTTGATATATCAAAAAAGGGATAAGAGGTCATGCAAGCTTGTTTGGTTTAGGCCACTAAAGTTGTTAATGTCGATCATTCATTTAAACCTATGAACAAAGACAAACAAAGGCTACAAGAAAATAGGTCAATGTTGGATATAGTAAGGTTTGAGATAGGAATGGTTGATAGGATTGGTCAATTCATTCTCATTCATGTCCACCAGTGGGAATGATTTGTTGCCATAACTTTATAAATAAGAAAGGTCCTGTCCAATTGGCCAAGAATTTGTTTGCATGTTTGTGAAAGACCTTGAGAAGAAGGTCTTCTTACTTAACTTTCCACCTATTCAAATCATGATGATGTTGTTTTTTTTACTTCTCTTGATAGAATTGAATGTTGGTAAACATTTTTATTCTGCTCATCATTGATGAAGTCAAATAGAGCTACCCTTAAAGATGGAACCTACAATTCAAGAGGCAAGAAAACTTTAGATCCATAAACTAGGCTATATGAGGTGGCATTGGTTGTAGTTCTAAATATTTTCCTATAAGGCCAAAGTACATACAAGAGTTGTTCATGCCACTTGTGTTTGCCACTATTTAACATTTTCTTTAGGAATTTTATGATTACCTTGTTACTGGCTTCAACTTGATCATTGACTTGTGAATAGTAGGATGATTAAAAAGAATGTTTAATGTTTAATTTTTGACAAAAGGTTTGCATCTCTTGCCTACTGAGTTATGATATATTGTCTATGGAAAGGAAATTATTAAAGGTAGGCCAAAAAAAGATATAATGTTATCTAATACAAGTTTACAACCTTGTTGTATTGTTAAAAGAGTTAAAGAATAAGAGGGCCTAAGTGGCATATGTATCTAATGTAATAGAATGATCAAAGATGCAATTTGGATTTATGAGTCTACATTTCATGAGTGAGGACTTCAAGCCATCTCAAATGTATTTCTAAGTAATGTGTATTGCCTCTTAACATGAAGCCATTTTGTTTAGTAACATCTACCTTCAACTCATACTTGTAATTACCATGAGGTATGGGATTCAATGACATGCTAATAGATGACATCTTGCTTGAGTTATAAAGGTATGAAAATGTTTTTTTAAGATTAGATGAAAAATTTATGAAATAAAATTTATATAAATAAGTCTCAATATAGGTCAATATATTTATGGAAATGCAATGTTATGGGTACAATTATGGTGAAAAGCAAAGATTACTAGAGGGTAGTAATGGAGAGGGGATTGAAGAGTCATAGAGATTAGTAGAGGATAGTGGTGGATATACACTACATTTTGTGAGATCCATCTTACATTATGGCATTTCAAAAAAAGTCTAGTTGAAATGCCAAAATGAGAAGATCTTGATTTGACTAAATGCTATTGAATGTAAGTGTATTGAAGAGGACAATGTAGATTAAGAGGCATAAAGTAGTCTAAAGTATATTGACATGGAGAAAAAATTCTTGAGGCACTAAAAGAATAAGAAAGAAAGAAATATAGGATCTTAAGCCTTATATTTTCTATAGTAGATAAGGGTGAAACTGAAAATATCATAGAAATAGTAAAAGAAATGGTGATAAAAAATATGTTCATCCTAAATAGTTAATTAAAAAGTTCTTGTGAGTAGGTAATAAGGGTGATGGACCTTATACTCTTTGGATAAAATTTAGTACTTTAGAAGCTAAAAAATAATTTGAAATCATCATCAAAATCCATGTAATTTTAAAATTTTGGTAAAATAAGACTAGAATAAACATTAATTATCCAAGCATGTTGAGAAATGACAAAAGGTAATGTAGTTTCAGAGATCAGAATGGTAACATATTTGATGAGCATTGAGGTACCCCTACACTCAACCATACAAATTGCTAAGATTTTTACACATGATCTAGTTGAATTTCATGAACCTATAGTTCTTCAGTGCACTACCTCTTTTAGGAATTGAAATTGGTGTTAAGAACAGTCATTGTCTTCCCAAATACATTTGTGAAGCTCAAGGATATGATTTAAGTGTAATTGAGGTACACGATTTTTATCATTTTATGCTTGATAAATTTAATCACCTATAGCAATAACGAAAGATAGAGTAATTTAAGATCTAATTCATTTATTTCCTAGCTAGCCTAACACAAGCACCCATTCCACTTTCTTGGAAACATCTTGAACACATATAGTGCTTCTAGGATACCAAACGTTAAGTGTTTCTAGGTTACCAAGTGCTATACATATTCTTGAAGTAGTTGTGCTTATGTTCATTAACAACTGAAAATTAATTTCTTAATTTAAATTCATTAAATTAAAGTGCATAAAAAAAGTGCGTTAATGGAAACATTAATCTATTCTCAATGTTGCAAGGATTATCAAAAGGGTTCATTTTTATTTTTATAACACTACTGCAATTAGGTACATCAATGCTCGAATAAAGATCCATACACACTTAGACTCCTACTATGAGCACTCAGAAATATTCTAACTTTGAAGAAAACAAAGTACAAGAGCTTCGTTGCTCTATGCAAAATATTATGAAAAACTCAACTAAAAACTTATGAAAACTATATGTCCAAGTACTATATTTATAGGACAACATATACCCTATGATATTGGATATTTGACGTTGCATCTTGGGATTTGAAATTAGGTATCTAATGTCAAGGCTCCAATATCAAATATCCAATATTGAAGCTAGTCAAATCATAACTCATCATACCCCCATGACTAAATAAAAATTTTTCCTCAAGTGAAGAAGAGGAGGAATAAGTTCCTTACAAAATACTGGGAAGGTATGGGATTATTGATTAACATATAAATTGACTTAGATGAAACAAATAGAATCTTAAGTGCCTGAGTGTATAGATTTACAATCTTGACAAAATTGGATGTTCCTAACAAGAGAGGTAAAACCCTAGATAAAAATAACACCCACTACCTCTTGGTAGTTAAAGAGCAAGCGAAAAGATCCTATGATCATGAATGATCCTTGTTATAAGATGTTGCTACATCATCCTTGGTGAAGATAGTCCCACATCCAATCCATGCTTCTCACTACAATCACAAACAAATCGAGAATTAGTGTACAATGTGTAACACATAGTTCTTAAGGACCTTGTCTCATTAGTGGTTACACTCAACTAGGTTGTAATTGTGGTAGATACATTCCTTTAGTAGTGTTACTGGGAAGACTGACAAATAGGGTAAAATAGATAAGTAGTCCATTAAATTTGAAAAATTTCTATAGAAAGAAATATTTGAAGAGGGTGTAAGAATTCACAATAATAAAAAGGAAAGTTTGCTGAAAAATGTTATGAAGATGTGTATAATTGGATGTTATTGATGAGCTAAACAAAAGGATTTGATTGTAAGAGTGTCTAAGGATAAAGAACTTAACTAACCTAAACTAAAGATATGCAAGTGGGTCCTCATCAAAGTAAGCATAGGCCTTTTATTTCCCTTGAAAAACTTCAAACCTAGAAGTCCATGGATGATTAATGGTTAGGATAAATTAAGTACAAAAACCTAAAATAAACTACCTAAGAATTTCAACAGTTCAAACTAGGACAATGAAAAAGAACATGAAATGGTAGTGGGGTGAGACATGGAAAGCATAGATGGATGAGAGAGAGTAGAATGGAGTTCTTGATGAAGGTCACATGAAGTCCATGTGAATTTTATGGTTAAATGGCTTGATAAGATCCATTCTTGGTCTAGACCAAAACTAACCATGTTCAGTGACTTTACATCACCATTCTAAGACTAGTCCAGCCCCCTAAGACACAAGAGTGCTACCATAGAACAACCATCATTCGTTATTAGAGAAGGAAAGAGAAGTAGGAAGTGAGGAAGGGCCTTAGTTAGAGAAGACCTTTAGGCATAAATAACATGTATTTCTAGTTCCATAACCAATGCTTATAGCTCGTTTATTTTTTCTAAGTGGTATGCTTTAAATTATCATTGTTTTTTTGGAATGGGAACTATACCATGCAAAGACTTATTCATTTATGATGTCTAAGGGGTATGCTTTGAATTCCCATTTTTTTTTTTGAAATGGGAACCACACTATGTAAAGACTTATTCAACTTCCTTTTATTGGTCAACATGGAAGGAATCCATGAAAACACACATGCACCCAAGCAAGTAGAAAAGTGCAAAGAATATTGAATCCCCTTGAAGTCACACCCTATTCAAACCTTTGGATCCTTTCCAATTCTAAAAACTACCAAAGTCACATATTTGTTATAGTTTTGTTAATGAAAAATGGATTGCACATTTTGAAAGTAAGAAAAACGATAGAGTTTGTAAATGGGTGGATGTTATGAACTCACTACCTATTGCATGAGAAAGAAACCATGTTCTAATCATCAGTAACAAAATTCAAAGCTAGAATCTAGACACCAACAATCAATTACAAAATAGTACATACCACCATCAAGCAACAAATTATCACTATGCCTGGCACTTATTAACAAAAAGTTAGAAAATCATGCTAGAATAAAATAAAATATAAAAACAAGTGTAAAATGTTCTAGAAAGAGCAATTTTACTAATGATGGTATAAAAAAATTAGAAAAGATTAATAATATAAAAATAAGAATGTGTAAAATAAATAATGTGTAAAACAAAAAAGGGTGAAAAATTGAGGAGCTACTTATCTAGTTAGCATGGGTGGGCATCTCATCCATAACTGAGTTGAAAAGAGGTGATCCAAAATATTGAGCATGATTGTCCATCAAATGAGGCATTTATTGTATTTGTTAGCTTACATTCATGAAAATTTTTAACTTGTTTTATGTTTATCAAATATTTTTTGTTTGGGCTCTTAGGTTTATAGATCGTCATGGCCCTAGAAGGAAAAGTTTCATAAATTATATAAGGTCCTTCCAATAATGTTTAGAACTTAGTTTGTTGAGGTACATGTGTGGGGTTCTAGCAGAGAACTTTATCTCCTAGTCGATGTTTGACTTGTTTGATTTTAAGGTCATGGTGCTTTTTATTGTAGGCCTTGTGTAACTTGTTAGATGATACGAATACTAACTAGTTTTTGTCTAGCAATTTGAGACTCATTAAACTTTCCTTTTGCGCTAGAATCAAATTAAGGTTGAGGTCATAGGGTGTTGAAAATGTATGAAGCTCAGATTGAATAGGAATTGTTGGTAATTTTCCATACACAAGCTCATAGGGAGAATAGCCTATAAGAAGTTTTCATGTTGAGTACTAGATCCAAAGGGCATTGTTAAGTTTTGTGCTCTAGTCTTCACTATATTTTCTAATGATTCTTATTAGAATTCTTATGATTTCCCTATTAGCAACCTTATCTTGACCATTGGATTAGGGATGGTAGGGTGTTGTGAGTTTATGTTTAACCCCCAGGCATTGCATGAGCTTCTGAAAAGTAGTTCCTATAAAGTAAGTTCCATTATTATAAATTAATGCATGTGACACATGAAACCTATTTAGAACATTTTTTTGTGCAAACCGAGTAATAGTAGAAGATGTACAGTTGGTGATGGCTACTACTTCTATCCATTTCATACAATAGTTAACAACAACTATGATGTATACCTTTTCATTTGACATGGGCATGATGGGATCCATGAATTCAATGCCCCTAATGTCAAAGGGTTCTGATGGTTAAATCCATTATTAAGGTTCCTCTATTCAAGTGGTCATTCCACCACCTTGTTGGCAACATTCACAAAAGTGAACATATTGATGATCATTCTTGAAGATTGTTGGCCAATAGTACCTTGCCATTAGGATTTAAATAGCTATGAATCTCCTAGAATAGTTACCTCCACAAGGGCCTTCATAAGCATCTTGGAGAATGTGTAATTGATCAGCATCAAGGACACACCATCAAATTAGGCCATCGACACACAACTTGTAGAGGTGTTTGTTGATCTCCATGAAGCATTTCACCTGGTGAAGAAATTGTTATTTCTTCTGGAGGACCAACCCTTGTGGCATCTCTTAGGTAAGAAGATAGGTGAGAATGACATTATACCATTTAGGCTCATTTGGTAATTGTTTAGTTATAGCCCTAGAAAATAGGAGTTTATTAGGAAATATATTAGATAGTGGGTTCTCCTCTTCTTTATTGTTCCATCGTAATTGAGACAAGTAGTTAGCTACCACAATCTTGTAAGATCACTAGCCACCATATGACATGGGGGCTCATCATTGGCTTGTTCATTAGGAGTGGATGACACTATGGTCTGTGTGCACAAACACTTTGTATCCAAGCACATAATGCCTAAATGTTTCTAGAGTAAACACCATTGCCATTAGTTCTTTTTCCATGGTGGTGTAGTTTAGTTGTGCACCCACAATGCTTTAGCTAGTGTAGTGGATGTAATATGGATGTTTCTTTTTATTCATCTACATAAGCATTCCTCCCAAGACATAATTTGATGCATCCATCATAACATGAAATGATATGGACTAGTCAGGTGCTTGTAGAATTGGAGTTCCCACAAGTTTCTCTTTTAATTGTTAGAATGCTTTCTCACATTTCGTAGTTAAGAAAAATTAAGCATCTTTCTTTGTCAGATCCACCAAAAATTTTGCAATCTTAGAGAAATTCTCTATGAATCACTATTAGTATCCAATATGTCCAAGGAATGACTGAACATCTTTGATAGTTTCTGGTTGGTTGGTTATTTCTTGGATGACACTTATTTTTTGGGGTCTACCTCAATTTCTACTTGTGATATTCAGTGCCCTAATATAATGCCTTCCTGGACCATTAGATGACTCATTTGCGAGTTGAGTGTAAGGTTTGTCTCAACACATTATTTTAGTACTTGCTCAAGGTGGTCCATGGCTTGCTCAAATGTAACTTTATAGGTGGGGAAGTCATCCATGAAGAATTCGACACCACTACCAATTTTTTGTTAAAAAATACATAGAACTAAGCATTAGAATGTAGTAAGGGCATTACACAAATCGAAAGGCATCTTGAGATATGCAAAAGTTCCCTAGGGACTTGTGAATGTTGTCTTGGCTTAGTCCTCTGGCATGATCTAGATTTGGTTATAGCCACTATAACCATCCAGGAAACTATATTAGTAATGCCCAGATATTGTGTCTAATACCTAATCAACAAATGGCAATAGAAAATGGTCCTTAAATGTTATCATATTTAGTAGCCAAAAATCTATGCAGACCTCCCACTTCCCACCTTTCTTGAGCACAATAATGAGTGGACTAATCCACTCAGTATTTGCAATGGGATAAATGAACCTTGCCTTGGGGAGTTGCTAGATTTCCTCTTTGATGTTCTACTTTAGTTTGGGGTTCAATCATCTCTATGGATATCTCTTTAGCTTCAAGGATAGATCAATGTAGATGTGGTGCTAGCATATCTTAGGATTAATCCTTATGAGTTTAGCATATAACGAGGTGAAATTTGTTGACCATTTTTCAACCACATTCAATAACATCTTTTTCTATTCTAGAGTAAGATGTGCATTGATTATGATCGTCTTTCCATTCTTTAAAAATACATATTCCATGCTAGTTAGTAGAGTTTTTAGTTCAAGGGCTCTTGCTTGAAATTTTCAGGACTTTCCAACTCTTCCTAGTAGGTATCATCATTTACATCATTAGAGAGTTGGTGATGAACTTGCTCTAGTTCATCCATGCTTGCAACATATGCATATGTCAAGCTCTCAGTTGGTTCTATGCAAAATGTGCTACTTCCAAAATCAGTGATCAACCATTGGGTGCCCTCATATTTTGTGGCTACTATGTATAGACACCTTTGAATTTTTACTTTTGGTGCACCCTACCTACATGTAGGGATAGATGCTCATTTCACTGCCTAGAGTTTCTGCACACAATTGCACCCTATATCACTACACATGATGCATGGAACTCATGTCTTCTCGATCTTTCCAAATGCATTTTCTTTGGATATCTCCAAGGAAAGATCTTTAATGTCCATTCTTGCATCAATGGTGCTTAGCCATGTCCATCGCATGATGATTGGGAAGTTCCCTTTGTAGTTCTTCACCTTAATCACTAGGAAATCAGTAAGATAAGACCTTCCAAAAATAGTGGTCAGAATGTCTTCTACCAATTTCAATGGAATAGTGATTGACTAGTTTGCTAATTCTAATCTGATATAACTCTTCTTGAGAGAAGGTAGGTTCCATGTGGTATACATATAATGATACATCTCATGAGAGATCTTGTTGACACTAGAACCTTAGATGAGAAGAGCTTTTCATGGTTCATTCCTAGCAATCTGCAAATAAATCAAAGGACTTTTAGAATTTGCTAACTTCCTAAGAAGGTTTCTAGTATGGATCCAATTAGATATGGTATGAGTAAGAATCACAATATGGATCTTGGGTGGTGTTTGGTTTGAAGGAGACTTGAAGGTATTTGACATAAAGGAAGATGGAGGAACAATGTTATCAACTGTAGGTGTATTTTGAGGGCTTAGGCAGACTACATGGTGGGAAGAAAGATCTTTTCATTGATCAATTTTTCAACCCACTTGGTTGATGAACTAGTTGTAAATTAACTACCCTAGTAGCATTATGTTGTTGCAGTTGATTTGGTAGTTCACCCTACATAGGTGAAGTAGGTGGTAGTTATGGAGATGGTGGAAGATGTGTAGGAAAAAGAGGAGGATAAGGGTAAAAGGTGGTATCCCTTCTTACATGTGGAGAATGAGTTTAATACTAATCATAAGGGTGTTAGTGAGATGGAAAAGTAGAAACATGACTAGAGGAATCATGTGGAGATAGGGGTTGTTGAATGTAATACCTATAGGGATCAGGTTGTTGGTAAGGATATTTCTACCTTGGTGGTGCTAGTTGCCATGATTGTGGTTATTTCCACCATTGATATTACTCATACGGTTGTAGTGGAGCTCCACATGGAAAATATTTGTTGTTGCTAGTGGAATTGCCTAGAATTACCTTGAGGATAATACAATCTTCTAGATGTTTGCTTTTGTATTAGTATCGGCCTATGGTAGCATCCAAGGGTTCATGTGTTCCCTGTTTCCATCTTTGGATTTTCCTTCTCAAGTTGGACATTGTGGAGTATGTTTGATATTTTTCATTAATAATTCAAGAATTGTACTCCATCATTTGATAGATTTTGGTTCTAAGAACTAGTACCAATTTTTTTCTTCTTTAATAAGTATCCATGGAAACAACTTAAGTTGTTGCCATTTATTTTTCATATTTTGCAAGAGCTTGGAGATGGTTCTACAGATCCAAGTTATATCCCCCTTCAAATCAAGGAATATTATTCATGTCTAGTATTTTGATCTATCTATGCTTTATATGCCTTGTTGGAATTCATACTATCTCTACAATGTTGATCATACTTCACATAGGAAGCAAAGGCTCATTGAGGCCATGATTATAGTGCCTAAAATGCCCTCTACCCCTTTGTTCATGGTGATGCATCTATCTTAAGTGCTCATGCCCTTGGTCTTTTCTTGATCAATGATCTCTTCTATCATTTCAATCTCATTAGTCATTTTGGTCCCATCGGTCACCTCCATCATGGTTGTACCCTTTGTAGTTGCGATTAAAGCCAGAAGAAGAAGATGATGATGACAATGGTAAAGAGGAAGGAGGACTAGCATCATCACACTACTTGCTACCACCTCTTCACTGATCATAACCATAATCATGATCTTGTTTTTTACCTACATCCATACCTTGACATGCCTCTTTAGATCCATCTTTTTCATTGGATCCATTCTTACTAGAATTGAGATTGTGAATTGTGGACTATAGGTTCTGGTTTTGACCTCCTTCACCAAAGTCAAAGAGAGGAATTTCATTGAATGGAAAACCCCTAGAGAAATGCTCTCCACCATCTTTTTAGTATAGCAAGAAAGAGAAATCATTAAATCCTTTTGCCTTCATAGATTCATCTAATATCCAATATTGTGGGGTATCTGATATTGAAGCCAGTCAAATCATGATTCATCAATATTTAAATGCAGAAAATGTTGTAGTTATTACCAATACAAAGTATGTTTAACATGTTTTTAAAAATGGATAGAATATTTACACTATGGTTACTTAAATATTGAATAATTAGTTGCTAATAAAGTAGCAACTCTATGTAGTCTAAATTTTTTTGTTGCCTTTGACATTTTTATGTTAGCTAAAATTTGGGAGATAGAAGATTATACTGAGTCTGCTATTCTAGGCTTTCAAAAAGTTTCAATAAAAAATAAAAAGATAAGAAAAAAAGGAAGAGTCTTTGGTGGTATTACATATTTGCTAATAGATGAGTTTATACATTGTGTAAACTACTATAAAATTGATGAGCATAAGAAATATGTATACTTAAAATTTACAACATCAAAAAGCATTCTCTTTCTTTCTCTTTATTACCTTTCTCCAAAAATTCTTCCATTTATGATAGCTTCGATCTTTCCCAAAAAAAATTCATTTCAACATTTCTAAATTGATATTATTGAACTTATACTGGAAAAGTAATTATTTATGGATATTTTAATTCTTACATTGTTTTTGAATAAGTTTCAATTTTGGATTGTCAAGGAACATATTTTAATTATTTGCTATATGAAGAATACACACATGTTTCTCTTGATATTTGTACAAATATATTTTTTCAAGAATTAATTTGTTGGAAAAAAATTTTTCACCTTTTAGTTCTCAATTGTATTTCCAAATATCCAAATTCTATACCATACACCTTTGAAGGTTTTCAAGGAAAATTAGTCATCAACCTATCTGTTTGCACTCATGATAGTTTGAACATAATTTCTAATGTAGATATTAGTGATATATTTATTTAATCATCGTATTGATATATCATTTTCAATATCAAAGATATGTATAAGACTATGAGGCAAAGAAAAACAATATATAATATTTGATAAACAAATAAATAGTCATAACAATTTAGAGGGAAATTCAATAGACTTTGGGTTTACAATGAAGATGATAAGAACATTATAGAATTTTTAGTAATGGATACCTACAATGTCACATCATTATCAAAACTTAGGAGAAAACTTTGTGGTTCAACACTAAGGCTATACAAGCTCGATTGCAAGTTAAAAAAAGCTAGCCATGATAAAAAATTTATTTAAACATATATGAATCTTATTTAGTGGAAGAAAATGAAATTTGTTAGGGAGCATCTAGCACAAATCCTTAATATGATTAATAAGAATTTGAAGGCATATTACTAACATTTTTATTTAAAAAGATCAAAAGACTTGAAATTTTGATTTTTTAGCAACTACTAATTTTTTTGGAGCTCTCTGTAAACATGAATATTAGGAACATTTATACATCACTTAAATAGAAGAAGGATTATCTTTAATAGCTTTTAGAAAAGAAATAGATGCTTTAGGCTTGTATGTAGAACTACTTAAATAGGGAGGAATCATGCTTTGTATAGAATTTTGTAAGCTTTTAAATACAAATCTATACAATGAGCATCCAGAAGATTAGTACATCAGTAGAACAATAATGTGATTCAAAAAAGATGATAGAAGTAACCTTAAACATTATATGCTCATAATGATCAACCAAATTAGAAAATTATTAGATAATATCCTTGAGAGAAGGCTTAATAGTTGGAAAAAATTAAACAAAGTTTGGGCAAGTTCATTAGAAAGTTTTAGGCAATAACACTCCATAGTGGATCACTTAATTACATTAAGGTATTGTATGGACCAAGATAAAGGACTATCTAATAACATTTATCTTTACATTATCAATTTTTTCATGCTTATGACTTGTATAAATTATGGAGGTGGTTGTAATTAGCGAATTTCTATCTGCTATTCAAAACTTATATAGTTTAGTACAAATTATGTTCTTGAATAATAACATAGGAAAAATTTATTCTAAACAACAATATTTGATTGAACGAAGGGTGTCCACTTTCATTCACTTTATTTGATCTTCACTGATGAATTAGAACAATAAATATCCTCTATTGTACTGGATTCTACTAAAGTTAGAAATTTTCCTCTGACATTTTAATATTTGCTAAGGGTGTAGTTCTTATAGGAAAAATTGAAGTTCAAATGAAGGTTATGCTTCAAATTTTAGATGCTTTTTGTACTGTCTTAAGGATAAAACTCAATGTTACAAAAACCAACAATGATGGTGTGTGGTACAAGATCTTTTACATATGATTTTTATATTAGATAAGAGAAAATTAAAATTATCATCTCATATAAGTATTTAGGCATCTCAATTTCAAATAGATATTCTTACAAAAATTGTATTGCTCAAAAGGTTTCAAATAGTATGCATGCTTCATATATAGATCATATTAAATATGCACCAAGAACATATTTGGGCATGGGATGTTCACAAACAAATACATAATCAACTTGTTTAGCTAGTTTTACTATACAGTTGTGAAACTTGAAGATCCATTTTACCTGTAGTGTAATGGAAACATTTGGAATATGTCCAAAAATAATTTTTATTTCAAGAATTTTAGGTAAGGACTCAACTCTATATGATATTTTATTATTATAAGTAGAAATGCTACTTATAAAAATTGTAGCTCTTCAAAAATTTCTATAGTTTCATAAAAAGATGTTGGCTAGGCCTAGTGTCTACCTATCCATAAAAGTTTATAAGGTTACTTAAGAAAAATTATGATTCAATGATGGAAAAAATGGTTTGAAAAATAGAATGTTGAAGATCAAGATTTAAATGTGAGCTTTAAAAATATGAAAATAAGAATAAGATAGAGGGTATTGATGCACATGTGGAAATAACCATGTGATAGAAAGTAATTTTATTTCCTTAACAAAAATACACAATTTTTTAGCTACTACTACTTTGAAATAAAGTACGGTGGTAATCACATGTGCTTGTGTAGGATTGCTATTGATTAAAATATGGAGATAGGTTAATTTTCAATGAGAATAATGCATCTAAAGATTTTGTATATATGTAATAGTAGAAGATGAAAAGTATATCTTTTTGAATTCTTCTTTCTTTAATCCTCTTAGACATAAATATAATATTTAGATAATAACTTTACTATATTTATTTAAGCTAGAGGTATTAATTTTTTGGGGGCAATTTATTGATGAGATGTTTAAGACCCATCATGATCATATCAAAGCCTTGCAATAAAAATTTGTCTTATAGGCCCTTTATGATCTCACAAGGATGTAACTAAACACTTTTATTTTCATTTTCATCTTCATTTCCACTTAATCTATTGAAAAATAAATTAATGACTAGTAAAGACACTAAATTTTTTGAAAATCAAAATTGTATTTAGAATAATAAAAAAAATTAGGGAAGAAATCACTTTAAAGTAAAATTGATCATGGCATGCAACAATGGATGTCCTAAGTAATGAACAAGCTATTTTTCATTAATTTTACTTTAAAAATTAATTTTAATATTTGATAAGTAGAGGATTTTCTAATATCTTAGAGTTACAAGAATAACTATGATGATTTCTAAAACATTGTGTAATTGCTTTCATAGTTTAAATTTGTGAAATCTTAAATTTTATGATTTATCCTCATCATCATCCTAGCCTTATCACAATGCAAACTGAGGCTTGCCGAAAGGCTTCATGCTCATCTCATCAAGTAGTTTCTAGGAGGGCTTGTAGATGAGCAAAATTCTAAACTCTTTTCTAGTGGCCATGCTAAGGCATAAACCCAAGCCTTTCCACTTGAGAAACAAGTACCTAACAATGAATCCACATGATTGAATACTAAACTTTTGTAGAACATAATCAAACACTACTCATTGGAATTAAACCTATAACCCTAGGAGTTTTAAAATAAAATATCTTTCCACAAGGATAATGTGTTATTATTTTACATCTTTAATAAAAAATGAAACCTATTTTAAAAGCTTGTAAGTTCAAATTAAAAAATGTAAGCATCCACAAAACACCTAAAAATTGCATTATGCTATATTCATTTTCATTTTTCCTTCATTTTCTAAAGTTAATTTATAACTACTATATTACAACTTATACAATAAAAGCTTACATAAAACCTTTGAAATTAAGACCCATCTTTTAGTAATACTGTGTTGCTTTAATTCAAAAAAGAAGACAAAATTGGAATAGTAGATTGAGATTCCAACATTGAATCGAAAGCATACGTTAATTTATTAACCAAAATATAAAAAACCATAAGGCACACAATGTAAGAAAATAATTATGAAGAAAAAAATGGTACAAGTAATCAAAGTGTAGAATGCAGAAGCAAATGTCACAAAAAATTCACATGCATAAATAATTGGAAATGCGTAATTCTTGAGCAAATGGAACTGACCTTTAGCCATTGATGACTCAGATTAAATTTGGCATTTTGATTCTTCTTTCACATGGGCACTTTGCAAAAATGTTGTATGCAATCTTCAAGCATTTGTGAAAGGGGTTGGAATTGCAATCTTGCTATGATTCATGGTGCCTTTGTTCTCCCATCAATAATGAATTTATAGGCCACGGAATCAATTACCATAAGAGACCCAATGCCAACATGTAAAAAATGCATTACTAAATATGGAGACCACCTTGATGCATTAACAAAATCCTAAAAATGCATTAGTGGATATGGTGGCCAATGTTTATGCATTAACTAACCCATAAAAATGCATTAGTAGGCATGGTGGCCACTTTCATGCATCAACTAACCCATACAACGTGTTAGTGGGCACGGTGGCCACTTTCATGCATTAACTAATGCATAAAGTGCGTTAGTGGGTAATGCATGCTACAATCTCATACTTGGTCTTCATACTTAATTACGTTTAGAGTTCAAGAAATAAATGCATGAATCCTTGTCATAGTTCATCTTAATGTGAATATTATCTTTCATGTATTACACTTGATCATCTTTCAATCATATTTCCTTATATGGTAACTTAACTTTATGAATAAACCTAATGTTCCTTCTAGGTATTATCATATGTGTATTTTCTCTAATAACTATATGCATAAGCCATATGAGAAAATAGCACAACTAAATAAAATTTTCATTAAGACTATAAGTTGTACATACAAAAAATTACATTATGGAGCCAAGTCCCATCTAAACTACGTGATCCTTAAATGACTTTGGTGGCATTCCTTTTTTCAAAGGATCAACTATCATTAATTCAATGCTTATATGTGCAATGATCACTTCTTTTTCCTTAATGTGTTTCCTTATGGCTAAGTACTTGATGTAGATCTGTTTACTTCGACTACCACTCTTATTATTCTTAGCCATAAAGATAGTAGTTGAATTGTCAAAAAAAAATTCTTAATGGGATAGATTTAGAATCCACAATTCTAAGCCTTGATATGAAACTCTTTAGCAATACACCATGTGAAGTAGCCATACACCATGATGGAGGTAGCAACCAAAGTTTTCTTTGCACTTCTCTAGGACATAGCTCCTCCAGTTGGCATAAAAACATAACCAGATGTTGATTTCCATGAATCAACATAGTCAACAAAGTCTAAGTTAGAGTAGCCAGTCACCTTCGAGGAGTCAATTTGTTTATACATAAGCATGTAGTCTTTTGTACCTTCAAGGTACCTCATCACTTTCTTTCATCCTTCTAGTGGTTAATACCTAGATTACACTGATATCTACCCAACATTTTCATAGGAAATGAAATGTCAAGTCTTGTGTAGACCTAAGCATACATAAGGCTTCTAGTAGCTAAAGCATACTAAATGTTGCTCATTTGACTT
Organism: Gnetum montanum; assembly: GCA_015680685.1. Lineage (NCBI taxonomy): Eukaryota > Viridiplantae > Streptophyta > Gnetopsida > Gnetales > Gnetaceae > Gnetum > Gnetum montanum. The sequence goes on along the minus strand of MNCI01032892.1, from coordinate 62,469 downwards.
TTCTCTAAATCATTCCTAGGGCATTGGTTCAAAATGAACTTGTCACCCTTCATAATGGATGCTATACCTGGTGAACAATCTTTCATTTGAAACCTCTCTAAAACTTTATTAATATAGGTTTCCTATGATAGTCCTAGAATACATCTAGATCTGTCCTTATTGATTTGTATGCCAATGACATAAGATGCCTCACCCATATCCCTCGTGTTGAAATTCTCAAAGAGAAGATGTTTCACCTCATATAGAAATCCACTATTATTGGTTGAAAGAAGGGTATCATCCACATATAGAACAAGGAAATAAATTTTTCTCCTACTAACCTTTTGGTATATACATTGATCCATGATGTTTTCTTTAAAACCAAATGAAGTGATTATATCATGGACTTTTAAGTACCATTGATGGGAGGCCTGTTTCAATCCATATATGAATTTCTTGAGATTTCATATCAATTGATCACCATCACTAGAGAAAAATCCTTCAAGTTGTTTCATATAAACCTCTTCCCTGAAATCACCATTAAGGAATGTTGTTTTTACATCCATTTGATGTAATTCAGGATCAAAATGTGCAACCAATGTCATGATAACACAAAGGATGTCCTTCTTAGATATAGGAGAAAAGGTCTCCTTGTAATCTTTTCCTTCTTTATAAGTAAACCCTTTAGCAACAAGTCTAGCCTTATGTCTTTCAATTTTGTCGAATGAGTCTTTCTTAGTCTTGAAGACCCATTTGCATCTAATGGCTTTTACACCATCAGGCAAGTTGACAAGATGCTAAATTGCATTAGATGACATAGAGTTCATTTTATCTTTCATGGTATCATACCACAAGTTAGATTGCTTACAACTCATGGCTTGTGAAAATGTTTTGGGATCATTTTCAGCTCCTATGTTGTAGTCAAACTCCTTTAAATATAGCATATAGTCACTAGGAATCACTGATCAACTTACTCTAGTAGATCTTCTTAATGTTGGTTCATCATTCTCTTGAGGATCATGATGTTCGATAGGCTATTCAATAGGTTCTGGTATATATCATTTAGCTAAATCTACTAACTCTTGATTAGTAGTTTGTGGAACTTCAATGATTGGTTGTTGTTCAGTACACATTTGTGCTATAGAAATATTGTGCACAAAAATCAATCTATCATTTAAAATAGTGGATTGAGTGTCTATATGATCTATCTTAGGAACAATGTTCCAAGATATACTACTCCCACCAATCAAGTCAGTCTCAAGAAATTTAGCATTCTTTGATTCCACAAAGCTAGTAGTATGTGATGGGCAATAAAATTTGTATCCCTTAGTCCGTTTAGCATATGCAAAAAAAACCCACTTATGGTCCTTGGGTCTAGCTTCTTTTCTTGTGGATTATAGACTCTTACTTCAGATTGGCATCCCCAAATGCATATAAGCAAACTCAGTTGCCAACCTTTTCATAATTCAAATGTTATCTTTAGGATAGCCTTGGTTGGAACTCAGTTTAATATATACACTTCTGTCTTGAGAGATTTAGTCCATAAGGACTAAGGAAGCTTGAAGCCACTAAGCATACTTTGCACCATGTCGAATAATGTTTAGTTTCTTCTTTCTACAATACCATTTTGATCTAGAGAACTAGACATTGTGTACTAGGAAACAATCCCATGCTCTTGAAGAAACTTAGCAAGTGTACCAAGTGCTTTTCGATCATTAGTATTTCTATCATAGTATTCACCACCTCTATTAGATCTCACTATCTTTGTTTTCTTATCATATTGTTTCTCTACTTTATCCTTAAACACCTTAAAGGCATTTAAAGCTTTGCTCTTGTTATGAAGAAGGTAGAGATACATATATCATGAGTAATTATCAATAAAGGTAATGAAATACTTTTGACCATACACATCCATATCTATACTACAAATATCTATATGTATGATCTCTAGTATGTCTAAACTCCTCTTGGCACCCTTCTTTGACATATTGGTTTGCTTTCCCTTTATGCAGTCCACACAAGTGTCAAAGTTAGTAACTCAAAAGTACTAAGTACTCCATCATTTAATAATCTCTTTACTCTTTTAATAGAGATATATCCTAATCTATGATTCTACAACATAGAGGATTCATCATTCATAACACATCCCTTAATGCTAGTGTGAACATCCATAGAAGTGTAAGAAGTTTCATTTTTTAAATTAATTTTAAAAAGACCATATGTTAATGTATCATTTCTAATAAGGTTAGATCTATTATATAAACTAGATATAGTGTCTAAAAAATTAAAGGAAAATCCAAATGATACAAGGCTTAAAAACGAAATTAAATTCCTTGAAAAACATGGAATATAAAATGTCATTTCCAATTCTAAAACAAAACCACTGCTTAAAACTAAAATGCATGTTCTGATTGCCTCTAGATGTGAGTGCATCTTGTTGCTTGAATAGATGCATGACTCACTTCCCATTAGCTTCCTTAGCTTTTTCACCCCTTGCAAGGAATTGGTAACATGGCTTGTAGAACTAGAATTAATCCACCATGTGTCATGGCCAACATCAACCATATTAGATTCGAAACAAACAAGTGAGAGTTGAATCTTTTTAAGCCATTTTTGATATTTAAAAAAATCCTTCCTTATGTGCCCTTTCTTTTTGTAGAAAAAACATCTGGATTCTTTCTTAATATGCATGCAATTTGACCTTCTACTTGCCTTTGGCTTGTCTTTTATTCTTTCCTTGTGTAGTCAGATGCACACTCTCTTTTGGTTGCATAGTAAGTCTCCACTCTTTTTGCCAACATATGGTCATTAGTCCATTGATTGACCATTTGTCCTTATGTGTGTTATAAGAAATCTTAAAGGGTTTGTCCTATGATGGGATCATGTTTAATATGTAGTGCACAAGGAAATATTCTGACATCTCAAGCTCAAGTGTTTTGAGTTGAGTTACTATATCTATCATTTGCATGATGTGCTCACGCACACTACAAATTTTAGTGAGCTTCATGGATGAGAACTTCATTATCAAGGTGTTGGCCAATGCCTTGTCTGATCACTCAAATCGTTCATCAATGGACTTTTAAAAAGTGTGCACATTATCATACTATTCTAGTGAACCATGCATACTAGTTGGGATCTTGGTTTTTATGAACATGACACAAAGGTGATTAAATAGTTCCCATTTTTCATAATTAACAATATCATCTAGATGGTTGATTGCTATAATAGTAGTTGGTTCATCCTTATGAATAGCATAATCAATGTCCATCCAACCTAAATGAAGAAGAATTCTCTCCTTCCACACCTTATAATTATGACCCTTGATGAGTGGCAAGGTACCCCTACACTCAACCATACGAAACGAGCGTAGCACACACGATCCGGTTGAACTCTGCAGACTAAATGCCTAAATGGCCCATGGAACACTTGGGATTAATTGTTTGTTGTCTTCCCAGACTTGTTGTTGTCACAGTGTATGGTATTGTAAGTCCGAGATATATGATTTGTTTTGGTCTTTTATGATTTTATGTCTTCTATACTAAGAGCATAGGGTTGGAAGAACTAACTAATTCTAACTAATTTCCTAAGTCTAAATTAACTAGCATCAGCATCCGTTCCCACTTACCGTACACACCCTGAACTATGCAACTGTGGCTACCAAACGCTAATCGTTACTGGGATCACCACACGTAACGCATGTGCTCGAAGTGGTCGTACTGAGGCACCTAACTAGCCTAATTGTGAATGAGCAGCTGATTCCTTGACTAGCCGTACACATTCGTAGATGCTCGTAATCAATTTTTACTCATCCCACATTCTAGGAGACAAGGGTGAGAGAATCTAATCGCGATGAGTAGCCGATTCCTTGGTTAGCCGTACACATTCGTGAATGCTCGTAACCAAGTCATAATCATGTCGCATTACTAGGAAAATAATAAATAACATTAAATAAACCTATCCATTTACTGCAAGGTTTATCCACAAAGCTCATCTTTATTGCCATACACAACTTGCGTTCAGGTACAAAGCTGCTCGAATAAAGAACCATTCACTTGGTGGACTCCTACTGTGGGCACATGGAAAATATTCTATCTCTGGGATGATCAATCCACCAAAGCTTCGCTACTTCTATCCTAGAATGAAAACTTAGGGGAGTGCCGCCTCTTATTTATAGATTTGGAGGTAGATCGTGATATCGCAGGGACGACACGATATTGCATACGTGATATCGCGACGGCCATGATATCACGTCTCATCATACCCCCATGACTGGATGAAAACTCATCCTTTAGTTTCTTACAATAATATTAGGTAGGTATGGAATTATTGAGGGAAATGGAACTAATGGGGTGACATGTGAACGGATCATTATTACAAGACTTGACAAAAATGGTATTCATGACAACAAGGGTGAACACCTTATTACAATGACATCAGGCCTTTGTTGGCAACTTGAGAGAAAGAGAGAGAAAGAAGTGTTTCTACTGCCAACGCCAAGATTGCGTCTTCATTGTCCATCCATAAGCGTGCCATCGATCTTGCTCCTTGCATAGCTACTTCAATGCTACTCCATTCCAAATGTTTGCTCCAGATCCAGTCCGTTGTTGCATGTCCGCCATCTACACACACAATACAATTGTATATTAGCAAGGGTAATTGAATCATCATGTAATTGATACCTTGCTTCAGTGTAAACTCATTAGCTAGGTTCTGGTATGGCTGATATGGATCTAGGAATATGTTACTGATGACTACCGAAAGTGTGGGGGTTAGGAAGAAAATCAAAAAATTTTGGGGCTAGGAGAAAATCAAAAAAATTAGGCCCCGTACCCCCATGACTAATCACGAACCTCCAGTAGCGTTAGAATGGAGAAAGAAAAGGAGTAAGAAAGATAGGTAAAAAGAGACAACTATGGCATTGATGAAATGGATGTCAAAATTGTAATGAACAAAAATAAAATTAATTACAAAATCTTAAGGAAAGGAATTTAACTAAGGCTCCAAATAGGAATGCCAGTGGGTCCTCCCCAAAGCAGGCTCATGCCATTAATGCCATGACAAACCCACATTCATAGACTCTGTAGGCCCTAGGAATGTCATATGGAATAAGAGTTAAAGTCTTAACCACAAGAATTTACCAAAAAGAAAACAATGCATCAACCAAAATATATACACTAATGATACAACTGGCAATGAGGTGAACAATGGAGAGAAGGATGAAGAGAAGAGAAATGGAATGGAATCCCAAGAACAAGGTGGTGTACAGCCCCTTGTATGTTTCATGGTTGATGTGACTTGGCAAGTCTCATTCCAACTCCAGCCTCAAACCAACCACTTCTAGTGACTTTGCATCAATAAAATTGGCTGAACCATCCTCTTGAATAATAAGAATGCATCTCCAAAGAGCCACCACCATTCCGACGAAACAAAGGAGAGAATGGGAAGCGAGAAGGGCCTTAGTTAGAGGGAAAACTTTTGGTTCCATAACCAGTGCTTGTAGCCCAATTTTATTCATCTAAGGGGTGTGCTTTGAATTCTCACTTGGTTTTTTTTTGTTTTATGTTTTTATGCGTGAGAACCACACCATGCAAAGACTTCTTATTTTTATTGTCTCAGCTTTCGATAATTGGGTGACATTGGAATGGTAAGAGACTCAAGAAGAAAGCATCCAAGCACCCAAGAGAATGACCAACACAAAAGTATCAAGTTCCCTTGAAGTCACACACTTTGCAATCCTGAGTCCTTTTTAGTTTGAGAAATGCCGAGTCACCAATTCGTTTAAGTTCTTATTAAGAAGGGACTATACATTTCCAAGTCGAGAGAAACCATAGAAATTGGTGGATGGATGGATGGATGAAGTGATTTCATTGCCTGCCATATCAGAAGAAACATACCTTAGTATCAATATTGTGACTTAAAGGTAAAAATCAAACATTAGCAATCAATATGAAAATAGTTCATACCATCATACTGAACACTTATTATGGAACAAACTTACAGGTTGGATCACACACACACACACACAAAAAGTGGAAAAGTATAATGATGTTGTAAAAAAAAAACTAGAAAGGTAAATAAAGTTGAAAAACAAAAACTTAGAAAAGTTAAATAACTTTGTAAAACAAAAATTGGAAATGTTAAAGAAATTTGTAAAACAAAAACGTGTAAAAAAAATCGAAAAAGAACTGAGGGCCCCATATGATCAACATAGGTGGCCATCTCCCCCATGACTGAGTTGTAAGAGAGAGATCCAAAATAATGAGTGTTTATTTGAATTTCGTAGAAGTGACCAACTTCTCCTAACTGATGTTCTTAGGTTGAGGGATGGAAGTTGGCAACACTTAGATTTCAATGTGTCTATTCCTTCGTTATGGGTATGGGTTTCCTCAGTTCGTTTCATGCACATTTTTCTGCTCCTTCTAGCTGTCAACCATGGGGTGTCTACTTCTTATTGTGTGGTTGCTACATACAAGAATCTTTGTTTAAATGTTTCTTGGGCACACCTGTTACATGGAGACATTTCCTCCATGTCATCACTTGATGAATCACTGTATGTGATGCATGGAACTTTCCTCTTCTTGATCTTTTCACATATATTTATCTTGGAGATTTCCAAGGAAAGATCGCGGATCCTAAGGCATGCGTCTACTGTACTCAGCCATGCCCTTCCTATTATAATCGGGAAGTCACCTTCATTATTGTTCACATCGATCACCAAAAAATTAGCTAGGTAAGACCAACCACACACAGTGGTAATGATGTCCTCCACCAATCCCAAGGGAATGGTGATGGACTGGTTTGCCAGCTGTAGTTGAATGTTGCTCTTCTTGAGTTGGGGCAGGTTCCAGGTGTGATACATCTCTCGTGAAATTAAGTTCACTCTAGAACCTGAGTTAAGAAGAGACCTATGTGATTTATTTCTGGTGATCTGCAAATAGATTGAGAGACTCTCAGGATCAGTTAGTTTCCTGAGAAGGTGGCCTACCTTCATCTAGTCGGTTACGGTATACGTTAACATAACCGTATGCATTATGCTTTGTTGGACTGAAGGGTGCTCCGAGGTGTTATATGGTGGAGAAGTGTACATGGCCTCAACCACTTGTTGTTGTGAGAGTTTGTCTGGGCTTTTGGTTCTGAAGTAAGGTCTTATCTTTTTATAGTTGTCAGAACCAGCAGCAGGTTGGATATTTATAGCTCTCGTAGCATGATGTTGCTACGGTTGAGGAGGAAGTTCCCCTTGCATTGTTGGAGTAGGAGGTGTTATGGAAACTACTTGTGGTGGAAGAGGTGTGGATGGATTAGGGTGATAGAATGAGTGTGAGATGTCTCCTGGAGGAGAAGGAGTCCTTTTGAAGTACTACCAAACTTGGTAATGACGGTTGGGGGTTGTGTGACCCATAGAGTCACTTGGAGAAATCGGCTGCTGCACATAATAACCATAAGGATCGGGCTACCGGTAAGGGTACTGTTGTGTTGGCGGTGGCATCCCCCATGACTGTGGGTATTGCCACTACTGATGCTATCCGATGGGCTATGGTGGAGTTCCACTTGGATAATACATTAGTGGTTGGTGGAACTGCCTTGGGTTACCTTGTGGATAAGGTAACCTTCGGGGGGTTTGCCGTTGGTTGATTCTTGGATTAAGCACATACACCCCAGACTCCTGTAGATGTGAGATAATGGGACAACATCCCTTAGGATGTTCATAGTAGTAAACCCCACATCCAATATCATCATCTGAATCAGAATCCTCAGCCACATTGGAGTTAGTGATTTTTCCCTTACCCTTGTTATGTGTAGGGCCTAAATCTCTCTACTTTTTCTTACCTTTGTCACTACTTTGTTCAACCTTAAACTCTTTTATAATTTTCAAGATTGTTTCAATTCTTGAGTCTAAGGAATCCCACATTTGGTCTACTTTGGTCGATACTTCGGTTGTTAACTTTTGGACCGGCAAAGTTTTCCGATTCACCAACTCTTCGATTGGTGACACATCCTATTCATCATAAAATTTCACTCTCCTCTTTCAAAGGGAGGGATCGCGGTTATACTTTTCTGCACTTTCTCTTTTGCGTAGCTCACCTTCTTCATTTGCTACTTGCTCCAATAAGCTACATACTTCATGGGCTCTAAGTTGTGAGAGTCTCCCTTGGGCGTACGTCCCAAGGGTTCTTCTAGTTTCATTCCTTAGCCCATCCACAATGTGGCAAAGTTGATCCCGCTGAGCGTACCCATGGCCTAGGCAATGATGTAACAATGTGTAATAGCGGGTCATGGAAGCATCCAAGGATTCGTGTGTACCTTGCTTCCAGCCTTGGATCTACGTACGTAAATTGGACACTCTGGAGTACGTTTGATACTTTTCGTTGAATCGTTCTAGCATCGTACTCCACCTTTTGATGGTTTTCGGTTCTAAGGACCGGTACCAACTCTCTGCTTCTTTGGTGAGTGTCCTTGGTAACAACTTAAGTTTTTGCCACTCATTTTCTATATTTTGCAAGGAACAGGAATCGTGGAATGCCTATAAATGATTTTGCGGATCAGCATTGTATCCCCCTTCAAACTGTGGGATATTGTTCATGTTTAGTCGTTTGATCCGGCTATCCTTTAAATGCCTTGTGGGAATCCTAGCTACCTCTGTAATGTCAAGCATACTTTGGGTTGCGAGTAGGGGCTCATCATGATCATCTCTTTCATGACGTCTGTGATGTCTGCGTTGTTCCCTACTCTCCCTACGTCCTTGCCCTTGTCCTTTCTCTCGACTTTCCTGTCAAGGTTTTTCATCCTTTTTACTTTTATCCTCACCTTTATGTTCATGGTGGCTACACCCAGATGTCGAAGGAGAGGATGAATGATGGGAAGAAGGGGAAGAAGATGGGTAACCATTGCCATGACGATGTTTCTTACCTTCTCTTCGGCTACTACGGCCCCGATCGTTGTGACGATCAAAGTGCCCGTCCTTAGCATGAGTGGTTGTTCCCTCTATGAACAGCTAGTGTTCACAGACATCAGAACTAGGGATATGTATCGTTGATCGTAGGTTTTGATACTCATCCTCCTCACCATCGTTAGGAGGTGGAACATCCTTTGCTAAAGAACCCGTGATAAGGGGTTCCTCATCTCCTATTTCACTAAGGACGTGCAGGGCTTTTCCCTTCAGAAAGGTATGTTGACTCTCCTACCTTAAGTCCTGAATACATTGGGCATCTGTGGGATGATAATCCCTTGTGTCAAAGTCATCCATAACATATTCCGCAAATAGTTCTTGCATGCCAATCTGTGCTAAGGCACAAAAAAACATGTTAGGGACTGATCGATCTGGGGTAACACAATGTTACCTTGCAAATCTCTCCACCGCAGTTGTTCGTCCTGATGGAGAACAAAAGTAAAATCTGGAATATACTCATCGGGATGAGTATATGTTATCTTATATTGTTTAGGACTTCGCTAATTTTGGTTATGTGTTTTATGTTGCCGACTGTCTCGTGTGTGGTCCTTAGGTGGTGAGTTGCTCTTATGAGCAGAAGGCATTTTGTTTATCGGCGTGCTAAATTAATTGAATATAATTTTTATTTGATTAACCCAAAGGTTCGTTAAGGCTCACAATGATGTGAGTGATATCCCTTATGTTCTATTCGACGCACAGACACTTAGTCCCCGACAACGACGCCTATGATGAGTGGCGAGGTACCCCTACACTCAACCATATGAAACGAGCATAGCACATGTGATTCGATCGAACTCCACAGACTAAATGTCTAAATGCCCCATGGAACACTTGGCTTTAATCGTTCGTTGTCCTCCCAGACTTACTTGTTGTTGTCATGGTGTATGGTTAAGTAAGTCCGAGGTATATGATTTTTCTTGGTCTTTTATGGTTTTATGTCTTCTATACTAAGAGCAAAGGGTTGAGAGAACTAACTAATTCTAACTAATTTCCTAAGTCTAAATTAACTAGCATCAGTATCCATTCCCACTTACCATACACACCCTGAACTATGCAACTGTGGCTACCAAACACTAATCGTTATTGGGATCACCACACGTAACGCACGTGCTCGAAGTGGTCATACTAAGGCACCTAACTAGCCTAAGTGTGATGAGCAGCCAATTCCTTGACTAGCTGTACACATCCGTAGATGCTTGTAGTCAAGTCGTACTCGTCCCACATTCTAGGAGACAAGGGCGAGAGAATCTAATCGCGATGAGTAGCCGATTCCTTGGTTAGCCGTACACATTCGTCAATGCTCATAACCAAGTTGTATTCATGCCACGTTACTAGGAAAACAATAAATAACATTAAATAAACCTATCCATGTATTGTAAGGTTTATCCACAAAGCTCGTCTTTATTGCCATACACAACTTGCGTTCAAGTACAAAGCTGCTCGAATAAAGAACCGTTCACTTGGTGGACTCCTACTGCGGGCACATGGAAAATATTCTATCCCTGGGGTGATCAATCTGCTAGAGCTTCGCTACTTCTAGCCTATGATGGAAAATGAGGGAAGTGTCACCTCTTATTTATAGATTTGGCAGTGGACCGTGATATTGCGTACACGATATCGCATGGGATGCGATATCGCGACGGCCGCGATATCGCGTCTCATCAACCCTTTAATTTAGGAATGTCACATTTAAAATTAGAGTAGATTACATGTTGTATACCTGCATAATGAAACATGCTTATGTCACTAAATTTGAGGTTAAAATATCATAAGACATGTTTACCTATGTAAATCATGAAAAATATGAATCAAATGACATAAAATTACCTATGGACTAAATTTTAATTCAAAAAAATTATATATCCTTAGAATGAAACTATTAAATTATATTCCTTTTCTTAATCCTTGTGGGTAAATTAAGAAGAATAATTGAACATATCATCTTAATTAATCATATTAAATATAATAAAAAATCTGGTGGGATAAAATTTATCATATTACATATGATTAATTAAAATTTTTAATGTTGTATATCATATGTGATGCAAAAGCTCTTAGTACATAATTTTGCATAATTAAAGATGTTGTGGCTAGTCTCTAATTACACAAAATTATATAGATCACTTGTTATAATTCATATGTAGAAAATGATGCATACATAGCTAAAAATATCCATAAAATTGATAAATTACCAAATTCAACATGGTACAAACATAATTCATTCAATTATTCTAGCCTAAGGTGTTGAGGAGGAGGCCAAAGTGCCAAAAGAAAATCCTATAGAATGATGCTAATTCATTGGTTGACATGGAAAAACACTAGAAATCATAATAATGATGATGAACGCTAGATATGCAAGTTGGAATGGAAAAAGCGCATACATAATTCACAAAATGTAACTATACATAGAGGGAATAAACATCTATTAGCCTTAAGACCACTTCAGTTAAACCAAATCGTGCTCAACCTTTGAAAAACATTTACATAAAAATAGGCTATTGTAGGCCAATGATGCAAATAGCATAACCAGACTAGCTCTCCAAAACAACAAAAGAAAATATCTCATTTCCACAGTAGTAATGGTTTCTATTTTCTAGTTCTACGATGCACAAGAATGCAACAAAATGTGAGAGTGAAATCTCTTTCACTAGGTAGAAACTAGAAGTGATCTTCCTCAAACTAGAAAGCATAGAGATATTAAAAAAACGTTGTTTCTAGATTGCACCATTATCAAAAACTACATCAAGATAGAGATCTAATACATTGATACCAAATGTAACAAAATAATTATGTAGACAACTAGATGGCACAAGTAAGCAAAGCACAAAATGCAGAAGCAAATGGCAAAAGAAATTCACATGCATAAATAACTAGAAATGCACAATTATTGAGCAAATGGAACTAACGTCCAATCATTAATGCCTCAAATTAAATTTGACATTCTAATTATTCTTCCACATGGGCACTTTGCAATGATGGTGTATATAATATTGAAGTGTCTATGAAAGGGACCAAAATTACAATCCTGCTATCATTCCTGGTGCCTTTGTTCTCCCATCAAGAATGAATTTATAGGCCACAGAATCAGTTACCATAAGAGACCTAATGCCAATGCATAAAAAATGCATTATGAGATATGGAGATCATCTTGATGCATTAACCAACTCATAAAAATGCATTAGTGGGTATGGTGGCCACTTTCATGCATTAACTAATCCATAAAAACACATTAGTGGGCATGGTGGCCACTTTCATGCATTAACTAATGCATAAAGCACATTAGTGGGTAACGCATGCTACACACAATACTAGAAAAGGGAAATTTAAGTTTAGTTCACAAATATTATTATAAAATTAAAATCTAGATATAAATGAAGCATCAATTCTATCCATGACACATCTTTTGAGATTATCACACATCTCAAACATTCAACAACTAATAATAGTTCAAGTTATACTTGCAAATGCTTAAAGAAAAGTAAGAAAAAACAATAATATTTCATGTTTTAATTGGCTAAATCTCATGGAAACTCCTCTATGACATTTCTTTCATAGGAAAAGTTCAACCTTGTAACACTTGGCATCTACATTTTTTGTCGATAGCCATCATCAAATCCTCCTGTGATTGCATTGTTAATATGAGCTTGTTGATGAGCATAACTGGATGGAGCCCAAGTTGATCTGGGCATCTAATTTTTCCTGTAGACATAATTTGATCTTGCAAAATTTGAATTTGGATGCAATATTTCCTGATTGCCCTAGATCTCCTGCACTATGTAAGAAGGCATCTAAGAGAGAGATTGTTGACTATTCCCATGAGTTAAGAATAAATTCTAAAAATGAGACAAAGACAATTCATACACTAAGAAATTTGTCCAACATGTTAGACCTATTATATTCAATCATAACTTAGGGAAAAAACATATGTAAATAGAGGCTTGAGGCATTTACCATCTCTAAAGATTTTGCATTGTAATATTCCCTAGAGCCGAATAGTATAATGGTTTGGCTAGGAACATTGTCCTACAAAGAAGCTATTTTGGAAAAGCTATTTAGTATCTCCTATTACATAGAATAATATAGAATTACAAATTTAACTTATAAATGTTACCATTTTGCTATATTTGCAAAGGTGAAAATTGCATACTAGGTTTACCATGCATTACAGGGGGTCTAAATGAAGAAGCTAAAAATCTAAAACTTCCAATAGGGAGAAGGGATGGTGCATTAACAAGCACATTTACTCATTGACTATTAAATCCATTTTAAAATTGGGGAACTAGTAATGGATTCATATGTGCACTAGTACTTCAGAAAGAAGAGTGAGTTGAGGAATTTACTTGTATACTAGAATTCATGAGTGAAACCACTCCATGTACATGGAATTATTCATCAAAATATATTAACCATGGAGGAGTATTCTACAACCAAGCTACTACTTGATTTGTATTTATAGAAATAGTTTTACTTGAAGGTAGGGCTCCATACATGTAAGGAGAAACTATGTCATTTTGCTGGTTTTGGCCAAAAACTATGTGGGGTTGATGGCTTTCAATTCCTAAAGAGAATGTTGCTCCTATTCTTGCTAGTGGATCCTTCTCTTCCTCCTCTTATATTGTAGTGGTTGTGGCAGATGAACTTCCAAAAATAGATTGGAAGATTGATTCATCCCATCATATCATTTGCACATGAGGAGCTATCTCATGCTTAGGGGTTATAGGAACCATCATCGATGTATCCATAACAAGAAATTTTAAGATCCTATTAGTTCTTGGAATTTCTAGGGTAACTAAGTATCCCATAGTTGCATTTCCACCATAAATGACTCCTTGAACAACACAACCCATGAAAGAGATCCCTTCTTCTACGACTCCTATAACAGTCTCATGACTATCATTGCCAATCGCTACCATATTCTAAGTTTGATGATTCTTAGTTTAAGGGTTTGACAATGGCTTTCTCAGGAAGAAATTTTAGAAATGACTGCCTTAGTGCTCCTCTTCATGAACTTGTAGAATGGGATGAATCACTTTGATTTCTCCTTGGCATCATTTTTTTTAACTCATCTATCTAAACTTAGTAGTTGTAGGTAGAATGTCATTTTAGTAGTTTTTGTAATGAATATAACAGTGGAAGCCATTAATATGTGTTGTTGAAAAAAAATAACAATTGAGGATCTATTTAAAAATTAACATGGTGTATGGTGCATGCTAATTATAGCAATTAGGGGTGTAAGAGCTACAGTAATAAATTAGATTATCGTATTACAGGTTAACATATAATATATGGAAAGTGAGTTGAGATGAATTGCTAAAAAAAGGAACCAATAGCCAGTGATGACTACAAATATGAACATAAACATGCCTCGGTAACTCAACCCAGCTTTCCCTGAACTTAGGAAAATGATAAAACTCTTGAGCCATCAATTGCGGTAATTTCACATGTATTGTTTATCCATAGCTTTTCTATCCCTCTATCTATGAAAAATTCATTTTATAGAAAATTCCTTACAATGCATTCAAATGCCTTTCTTTCCTCTCTAAAATATTTTCAAACACCTTTCTTCCTTTAATATCTACGACAAATATATATGTACGCACTAAGAGTAAAGTTTTTAAATTCATAAAAAGATTCAATGTTCATGCTAGTTAATTCCAATGCACCTAAACCTTGAAATTATAAAATTATTGGTTATTACTGATTTTACCATTCCTATCAGCAAGAAATAGCTTTAGGATTTCGAAACAATGCTTTTGTGGAAAAATAATCGATGAGTTTATTAACAATAAAACCATAAAATGATTAAGGAAGACCAACATGCTAGATATCTTGACAGATGATATAGGATTGATAGATGGTCTAAGCTTGTAGTTTTTATGGCCCAATTAATCCATTTACTCTCCATTATCCTAGCTACCATGAGGTTTAGCTAGTGATCTAATGATCACTGGGTCATGAGATGGGGAAATATCTTCAATCTCTTTTCCCTTCAATGACTAAAATGCCACCATGCTTGTGGTTTTCTCATCTTGCTTATTTATTTGGGTAGCTTGAATGGTGGCCATTCATGGTGAGAACATGGCTGCAGTTCCATGGTGGTAGGCCTATAGATGTAAGTAATGGTGGCAGTAGTAACATTCATGGCATGGGCATTCATGATCGATGTGATGTGGTAACCATAACAATGGTGGTGAAGAACATGGTTGTAGTTACAAGTGGTAATGGCTATTGGAAATGTTGTAGGCATTACATAGGTGATTGCCAAGAACTATAAGATAGGTAGTTAGTAGGCATTCAAGACAAAGGGGATTCCTTGGCACATAGAGGACCAAGACTGATTTAGTAGCAGCAAGGGAAACCAACATGCGATGATTTCCTTCTTCTATTTTTTATTTTTTTCTATGCCCTAGTAGGTAGCCTTCCATATTTCTGAGAGGTGACCTCTTATGACTAATGCACAGACGAATGATGCATAATGCTAGATAGTTACAACTCACATGTTAGTCGGTAGCGATAATGTTGTAGAGATGATGGTAGGTGACCAACATTACACAAGTGATGGTAGCATCAGTTGAAATGTGTACAATGATAGTAGTTAACACCCAACAATAGTGGTAAAAGTATCTACACACATCAAAGATGCATTAGGGAGCATCCATAGGATCCTAGAGGTGGTAGAGAGGAAACCTATAGGCAGTAATTTCTTTCTTCTTTGTGAGAGTAATGGCTATCAACGAGAAGACAACGACTCCTTTTCTCTTTTGTTCTATGTAGTAGGAAGCCTCTCCTCACATGGTAGTGATGGCCTTGCCCACATGCAACCCATGGATAGCAAGTGAATGGTAGGGACAAATTTCTCTCTCTACACCACCAATAGGCACAAGAGTAGTAGTGGCAACTACACCAGTGGTGGTAGGTAGGTTCTATTCTTTATTGGTATACATGAGGTAGCATATGATAATAGACTACTAATGGTTTGGTCTCCCTTCCTCTCTCATCTATAGTAGTCTTCCCTCCCTTGCTCTCTCAGCCACGTAATGGTGGTAGTTAGTAGCAAGGATAAATTTCTCTTCTTTCTTTGATGGCTATAGAGATGGCAGGTGCTAGATCTGTGGGACAAGTGGGGTTCTATTTTTTCCTCTAGCCATGTGTAGGCATTGTGGTAGTAAATATTCATGGCAGATGATGTTAGCAGGTAGTTTCTCTTGGCAACATGGGATCCAGTGTCTTCTCTTTCCCTCTTTTGACAACTATAGGTACTGTTGGCTATGACAACATCTATAATAGACTAGTGGCATGAACTATAGTAATAGCAGGAATATAGAAAAATTAAATTTTTTTAGTTACCTATTATTTTAGATAATAACTTATTTTAAATTCTAATGCATTCCAATAAATTTTCTTTTTTTAGTTTACTGTTTTGAAAAGGCCATGTAGCCCTCTCCAATTAAGACTATTCCTATGATTCCGTAGCCATACGGGAGGCATCCTATGCAATAGTCTCTTAAAATGAGTTTTTCCCAGGTGTTGGTGTAAAAAACATTTATGGATCAACACCTTTTTGATGCTAGAAGGAGGGCCATTTTCCAGCCTTTCATTTTTTCATATTAGGTTTTCTTGCTATTTTTCTTATACCTGTTTTGTTTCTCAATCCTATTTCAGAACTTGTTAAAATTTTGCACTTAAAATATTTGTTTTCATCCTTTATTTTATTTTGCTTTATTTTTTGAAAAATTTCATGTCTTGTAACCCATTTCTAATCTTTTTTTTAAAAACCCTCATTTTCAAGTCCCATTTTTAGGTTTGTGTTTGGCTAAGGAATCGGCTGCTTATAGATGTAGCAACATTGTGAACACTACACAACAACAAACTTGGAATGATCCTTACACTCCCCCAAATAGAAGAGCTCCTAGTCATATTAACACAAATACTGAAATTGGGTCATCCCAAAAAAATGCTCCATAATGATGAAACCCACCTTCTATACTTAGAAGAACTCCACCTCAGTAAGAAGCCAAAGATGAACACAAGACTTATAATCTAGTTGAAGATTTGAAGAATATTAAAGTTAACATTTTAATATATGACCTTATATAGTTTAATGAAATGAAAGATGTGATCCAAGAGGTAGTTCATAAATCAAAAAACAATAAAGGAAAATCCCCATTCATCTAAAGGCAAGTTCACTTTGCAAAAAGTCCTAGCATGCTATCAGTATAGAATGCAAATAATTCCATGTGAAGCAAGAAAGATCAACCCCCTTTCCTAACAACCCTGATCAATTTAGGGAAGAACATTCATAATTGTTCAATGGATTCTAAAGCAACCATTAGCGTCACACCACTTAAGGTGTGTAAGACTTTAGGGGCACAAATGCTACCACAAATGAAAAGTGTAATACAACTTATGATGTGTTCTTATCTAGGACTTTTGGAGGTAAGTTTGGGGTCTTATTTAGGTTATATTTATCAAAAATATTAATTAATATTAAATGAAAATCTAAATACATGATCATACCTAGAGAACCCTTTTATAAGCAAGTTGTAACAATTTTTGATCAACAGAATCAATCTTTGGAGAACCAAAACACTAATATTTAAATTGGAGTTATTAAGGTTGAGCATGGTGAACATGTTATAGATGATCATGTGAGTGAAATTACAAAAAAAAATTCTTTTTCTCATATAGATTCCACCAAAACCTATCAAACTTCTAGTGAATGTGAAGAAATCTATGAAGATACCTTGTGATGAGTGGCGAGGTACCCCTACACTCCACCATACGAATACGAGCGTACACGCGCGATCCGGTCGAACTCCGCAGACTAAATGCCTTAACGCCACAAGAAACACTTGGGGTTAATCGTT
>MNCI01032892.1:30646-44628 GCA_015680685.1 Gnetum montanum | reverse complement strand
GAAGGGTTGAGAAAACTAAGCTAACTCTAACTAAGATCTAAGTCTAAATTAACTAGCGTCAGCATCCGTTCCCACTTGCCGGACACACCCTGAACTATGCAACTGCAGCTTACCAAACGCTAATCGTTACTGGGATCGCCACACGTAACGCAAGTGCTCGAAGTGGTCGTACTGAGGCACCTATTTAGCCTACGTGTGATAAGCAGCCGATTCCTTAGCCAGCCGTACACACCCGTGGGTGCTCGTAACTAAGTCGTACTTATCACACGATCTAGCCTAGCAATGAGCAGCCGATTCCTCAACTAGCCGTACACATCAGACCCGGGAGTTACCAAGCGCAGAATCCTGGAATACGCTACTGGGTTACCAAGCATCCAATGCTCGTAATTGAGTCGTACTCATGCATTGCGTCAAGCAGCCGATTCCTTGACTAGCCGTACACGTCCGTAGACGCTCGTAATCAAGTCGTACTTGAACACACTAGGAAAGCAGGAAATAAAGCAATAAATGAAACCACGTGCTGCAAGGTTTATCCAAACAAGTTCGTCTTTATTGTCGTACACAACTTGGATTCAGGTTACAAGCTGCTCGAATAAAGAGCCGTTCACTCTAGGACTCCTACTGCGGGCACATGGGGAAAAATTCTAACTCTGGAGTGATCAATCTGCCAGAGCTTCGCTACACTAGCCAGGATTGGGAAATGAAGGGAGTGCCACCTCTTATTTATAGAAATGGCGGCGGGACGCGATATCGCAGGAGAAGACGCGATATCGCGTCTGCCGCGATATCGCGTATGCGATATCGCGGCCTAGTGTAAATCGCGTCTCATCACCTTGCCTTATCATATTGAAAAGGGAAATCTTCTTAGTGACCCACTACATTTAGGGGAAGAGAATGATGTAAATAAGATCCTACCTCTTAAAACATTTGAAGGTGTGCTAAATTTTAATGACACATCCATGGAACATGCTCCTAGAAAGGCTATATCCGATGACCCACCAAGAGCTAGACTTGTTAGACCTAAGATTGGAACTTATACAAAATGAAAACTTGATGAACTCCTAGGGTCTAGAATTATGCATCTTATGAAACATCCAAATTTAGTGCCTAATAGAAAATGAACAAACAAGTTAAGATTATGTCTTGATTTTTGTAATCTTAATCATTGAAAATTTGTTAAACGATGACTTAATAAGAAACATGTAGGTAAAGCCTTTAAGATAGGAGATCTAGTACTAAAAATAATTAGAGCATTTGGTTGAGCAAGTCTTCAAAGTAAGTTCTCTCCTATGTAGTCAGGCCCATTCCAAGTTACAAATGTCATTGGTTCCAATGTATATAAAATTGTTGAAGTGCAAGGACATAGGTTACATTGTAACTTTAATGCATTTTATTTGAAGCATTTCTACTTAGGTGCCCCACTTGGACACCTCGTAGATAATTAGTTGCATGTTTTCTTCCCCTTTTCCATGCATTGTCTTTGTATATAGTAGCATTTGCATGTTTTCTCTACATTTCCATCATCTCTTTCCTAGCATATTGGTTTTTGTTTTGACTTTTCAAATTATTTTGATAGTCATTATGATCATTTGAGTTACTAGGCGTTGGGTCATCATAACACCATTCAAAAATATTGCTTTATATCTCCTAGTAGTATTACATAAAATCTCCATAAAATTTTATATTTCAATAATACTATGATTCTTCCTAGTCTTTCTCAAGGTCTTAGTTTATTAGTTATGTTGGATTATAGAGGACAAGATTGCTGCTAACTTATCATGTAATCATCATGATCATGTGAGTGTAGGATAGGTGACGTTGGAGAATGGTTAGCCATAATCACTAGGTGACCTTGGAAAATTTAATTTTCTCTATCATAAGCCCTAGCACTTAGGTGTGATGATCCATGGCTACCATGTGATCAATAAGGTGAAGTGTGTTCATCCCCACCTAAGAACCCTTAGCCACCTAAGAGACCCAGTATGATGCCATAAAATTGTAATTAAAGGCACATACTTAAGGGTTGAACTACACCATGGGCAAAGTTCCAAAAGAACCATGTTCTTTGGTAGTGCAGCTAATCGACTAGACTTGTGTTGGAATTCCTACCTTAAGAATGAATTACATCATTAGCAAAGTTTCCTAAAAAAAAAAAGAAAAAAGAAAAAAAAAAGAAAAAAGGAAGAAGGATCATGTTCATTAGTAGTGTAAGTATCCTCACCATAACCTCCATTTTCACTTTAGAATTCATTTTCTAAAAAATTAAAAAAAAGAACAAGAAGAAAGAGTCCCAAGGAAAAATTTGAAAGTTGCAGCTAGCCACGATCTAACATGAGCCTATTCTCCTCATTAAGTTTAATATAGGTCTTGTGTTCAAAGTAGTCCATATACCTTTGACTTTTACCTTGTAAGAAGATTGGGAATGAGATCTTTGTTATACATTTTAATTATATATATACCTATGTAGTTAAAATTATGTTAAATAATGAATTATATATATTTATATTTTTATTAAATAAGATGGTGTGGTAAGGGTGGCCCACATCTATTTCTCTTTTAATTATATGTTTATTTTAATTGTTTTTAAAGTAGTATAGCTTGCTTTCAAGTTTTAATTTTTCTATGTTTTATGATGTTTTCCATTTTCCTATTTGTTGCATCATCTTAAAATTTTGATGGTTTTGTTGTTCCTTTCACTTGAATGCAATTTTTAGTTTGAGGGCTAAGTGTTAAGGTTAACCTTGCCCATGCTAGGCATGGGGCCATGATTAATAAACTTTCCAAACCTTCATCTTACTCAAATTATATTACACCTCTAATAAAATCCCATGTCCATAGTCAACAATATAGTTTCTCAATTCAAGGTCATTATTCTTTGTCAAAATATTTATATCAATATTAGTCATGATTGATAGGTTTGGATTCCATGAATATTGTCTAATTAATGTTGTAGTTAGTATTACAAGTAGAATGTCATTTCAGTGGTTTCTTTAATGAATATAAGAGTGGAGGCCATTAATATATGTTTTTTTAAAAAATAAGAATTGAGAATATATTTAAAGATTAACATGGTGTATGGTGCATGCTAATTACAACAATTAGGGGAGTAAGAGCTACCATAATAAATTAGATTATTTTATTACAGGTTAACATATAATATATGGAATGTGAGTTGAGATGAATTAGTAACAAAAGGAACCAATAGCTAGTGATGACTACAAATATGAACATAACTATGCCTTGATAACTCAACCCAACTCTACCCTAACTTAGGAAAATGATAAAACTCCTAAGCCATCAACTGTGGTAATTTCATGTGCAGTGGATATCCACAAGTTTCCCTATTTGTCTATCTATGTAAAATTCATTTTATAGAAGATTCCTTGCCATGCATTCAAATGCCTTGCTTTCCTCTCTAAAATAGTTTCAAACACCTTTCTACCTTTAATATCTCTTTTTTTCAATTTACTATTTTCAAAAAGCCACATAGACCTCTCCAACTAAGACTATTCTTAGGTTTTCATATACATACAGGAGTCATCCTAGGCCGTAGTCTCCTAAAACAAGTTTTTTTCCCAACTGTTGGAGTAAATGAAATTTATGCATCAACACCTTTTTGAAACTAAAATAAGGGCCATTTTCTAGCCTTTTGTTTTCCCATATCAATTTTTCTTGCCATTTTTCTTGTGCCTATTTTGTTTCCTAATATTATTTTAGAACTTGTTGAAATTTTTTGCCTAAAATCTTTGTTTTTAGCCTTGATTTTCTTTAGCTTTATTTTTTGAAAATTTTCATGTCTCTTCATCCATTTATAATCTTTATTTTTTGAAAATCCTCATTCTCCAGTTCCATTTTCAGATTTGTGTTTGGTGGTCCTTACCCAAGACCTAGGCTTGGTAAGCTGGTTTTATACTCATTCAATTTTAATTTATTTTTCTAAAATTTTTTATTTTACTATATTTCTTTTAAATTTTACAAATATTGCAATTTCATGCATTTATTTTTCTTTAAATTTTTTAAATATCATATTTTAATGTTTTTATTTCAAAAAAATTATTATTAAAATATTTCTTTTCCCTTCACTTAATTTTATAACTTTGTTTTAACATTTGTATTATGTAATTTTTTGTTTTATGAGTGAACTTACCTCTTCTTTGAACTAACCAATCACGCGTTTCTTCGCATTAAGGAAATGACAAGCGTTATGTTTCCTGAGTTCTAGTCCTAGGATAACTTGGACTAGGATGAGAGCCCATCAACCTCTAGCTCCCTTGGTGAGGAATCCTTTTAACATTAGTAACTACGATGACATCCCAAAATCCCTCTAGAATATAAACCTATTCTTTGATGTCACAACCCCTTTGAGTGATGCCCACCAATACATACAATGTTTCGAAATTACGAGGGATCTACATCATTGTGCAAAACAATGCAGCATGTAGGGTGTTTGTGACAAAATTCAAAACCAAAGCAATCCAATGGTTCTTGATTCTCCCCAATGCCTCCATTGACTCATGGAAGGAGTTTAAAAATAAGTTTTCAATTAAATTTGACAAGTTCATGAGCCTTGCAATCACATCAAGTAACTTCACAAGCTTAAGAAAATTACTTGGGGAAAATGTTAGGGATTACAACCTTAGATTCCTTCATCAAGCTACCTATGTGCCAAATGAGATGCATCCACAACCCAATGGTATCATCAACTTTTACATCTCTACCATCAACCCACTCTTTGCCTATGCCATTAAATCTGATCCAAACATGATAGAAATATAGGAATGACTAAAGCCATGGAGTTAGAAAAAATTACCTAATTTGGGATGATGATCATTAGTAATTCTATGTAATCTAACCCTCCACCTCTACCAAATTTTCCAATGACCAATGCTATGTTCCAAACATCCACTCCCTTTCAAATAACTCAACATACATATAGTTGTTTTCAAGGTCCCACATCTTTTTCATTCCTACCATCTCACACTGGTTTGAATGATAACCAATCGAAAGCCTTAATCCAATCAATCATAAACCCAAACAAGATATCTAATTCTATTGAACCCCTAACTCAAACTCAAGACCAGATGACCCAGATATTAACTTCACTACAAAAAATTTCAAACAAAGGAGTTGAACTAAATTAAAACAATAACAAGGGTTCCATAAAATCAAAAAAGCCAAGTACATTAGTCAATGATGAGTATTGTTGCCTTCATAACACAAAGCAAAATTCTTAGAGGACTTGTCCTCAATTCTTGGCATTATATGACGACAATGCCAAGAGTTAACAAAATGGAATGCCCTTGTTATGGTCCTTAATGTACTCCATGAAATAGAAGAGGAAGGGGTTTTGTAATTAGAACAAGTTATGGTAAGCAATTGCAACCCACATAATGCTTGCTACCGTAGACTTAGTGACATTTTGAACACTTCACAGTAGCAAACTAGGAATGATCCTTACACTTCCCGAAATAGAAGAGCTCCTAGTCAAAGAAACATAATAATAAAATTGGATCTTCATAATCAAATGCTCCACAATAATGAAATCCACCTTCTATACCTAGAAGAAATCCACCTCAATAAGAAGCCAAATATTAACACAAGACTTACTATCTAGTTGATGATTTGAAGAAAATTAAAGATAACATTTTAATATATGATCTTCTATAGTTTAATGAAATGAAAGTTTTTGTCCAATAGGTCATTCATAAACCAAAAACCAATATAGGAAAAACCCCAATCACTGAAAGGCATGTTCACTTCACAGAAAGTCCTAACATGCTATCAGTATAGAATGTAAATAATTGCATGTCAAGTAAGAAAGATTGACCCCCTTTCCTGACAACCTTCATCATTTTAGGGAAGAACATTTATAATTGTTTGATGGATTCTAGAGCAACTGTTAGTGTCATGCCACTTTAGATACGAAATACTTTAGGAGCACAAATGCTACCACAAATGAAAAGTGTAATACAACTTGATGGGTCCAATGTACTTGTAGTAGGATCATTTAAAGAAGTGAAAGTGCAACTTAAAAAATACCATACATTCACATGTTATATGGATATACTAGTAGTTGAAACATCCAAATTTAATGCCTAATAGAAAACAAACAAAAAAGTTAAGATTATGTCTTGATTTTTGTAATCTTAATCATCGAAAATATGTTAAATGATGGGTTGACAAGAAACATGTAGGCAAAGACTTTAAGATAGGAGATCTACTACTAAAAAGAGGTAGATCATTTGGTTGAGAAATTTTTCAAAGTAAGTTCTCTCCTATGTGGTCAAGCCCATTCCAAGTTACAAATGACATTGGCCCCAATGTATACAAAATTTTTGATGTGCAAGGACATAAGTTACATTGGAACTTTAATGCATTTTATCTGAAGCGTTTCTACTTAGGTGCCCCACCCGGACACCTCGTAGATCATTAGTTGCATTTTTTCCTCACCTTTGCCATGCATTTCCTTTGTATATAGTAACATTTGCATGTTTTGTTTGCATTTCCATCATCTCTTTCCTAGCATATTGGTTTTTGTTTTGGCTTTTCTAATTATTTTTATAATCAGTATGATCATTTGAGTTACTAGGCGTTGGGTCATCATAACACCATTCAAAAATAATGCTTTATATCTCCTAGTAGTATTACATAAAATCTCCATAAAATTTTATATTTCAATAATACTATGATTCATCCCAGTCTTGCTCAATATTTTATTTTAGTTGTTATGTTGGATTATGGAGGATAATATTTATTCTAACTTATCATGTAATCATCATGATCATGTGAGTGTAGGATAGGTGACATTGAAGAATGGTTAGCCATAATCACTAGGTGACCTTGGAAATTTTCATTTTCTCTCTCATAAGCCCTATCCCTCAGGTGTGATAATCCTTGGCTACTATGTGATCAATAGGGTGAAGTGTGTTCATGCTCACTTGAGAACCCTTAGCCACCTAGGAGACATGGTATGATGTCATCAAATTGTAATTGAAGGAACATACTCAAGGGTTGAACTACATCATGGGCAAGGTTTCAAAAGAATCATGTTCTTTAATAGTGCAGCTAATCGACTAGACTTATGTTGGAATTCCTAACCTTAAGAATGAAGCACACCATAAGTAAAGTTTCTTAGAAAAAAAGGAAAAAAGAAAAAAGGAAAAAAAAAGAATGAGGATCATGTTCATTGGAAGTGTAATAAGTTCTTCAGTGTGATGAGATCTAGTAGCTATTCTCATCCTCACCTCCAATTCTTCTTTTAAATCCATTTTTTCAAGATTCAGGAAAGAAAAAATAAGAAGAAAGAGTCCCAAGGAAAAATTTGAAGGTTGCACTAGCCACGATCTAACATGAGCTTGTCCTCCTCATTAAGTTTAGTATAGGTCTTATGCTCAAAGTAGTCCACATACTTTTGACTTGTAACTTGTGAAGATTAGGAATGAGACCCTTGTTATACATTTTAATTATATATATACCTATGTAATTAAAATTTTGATAAATAATGAATTATATATATTTGGATTTTAATTAAATAACATGGTGTGGTAAGGGTGGCCCACATCTAGTTCTCTTTTGATTATATGGTTATTTCAAATCATGTTTAGATTAGTATAGTTTGCTTTCAAGTTTTAATTTATCTATGTTTTATGATGTTTTCCACTTTCTATTTGTTGCATCATCATAAAATTTTGATGGTTTTGTTGCTCCTTGCACTTGGATGAAATTTTTATTTTGGGGGATAAGTGTTGAGGTCAACCTAATCCATGCTAGGCATAAGGCCATGATCAACAAACTTTCCAAACCTTCATCTTGCTCAAATTATATTGTACCTCTAATAGAATCCCATGTACATAGTCAACAATATAGTTTCTCAATTCAAGGTCATTATTCTTTTGTCAAAATATTTATATCAATAGTAGTCATGATTGATATGTTTGGATCCCATGCATATTGTCTAATTAATGTTGTAGTTGGTATTACAAGTAGAATGTCATTTCAATAGTTTTCATAATGAATATAAGAGAGGAGGCCATTAATATATGTTGCTAAGAAAAGAAGAATTGAGAATCTATTTAAAGATTAACAAGGTGTATGGTGCATGCCAATTGCATCAATTAGGGGAGTAAGAGCTACCAGAATAAATCAAGTTATCATATTACAGGTTAACATAAAATATATGGAATGTGAGTTAAGATGAATTGGTAACAAAAGGAACCAACAGCCAGTGATGACTACAAATATGAACATAAATGTGCCCTGGTAACTCAACCCAACTTTTCCCTAACTTAGGAAAATGATAAAACTTTTGAGCCATCAACTGCAATAATTTCACATGCAATAGCCATCGACAAGTTTCCTATCCCTTTATCTTTACAAAATTCAATTTACAAAAAATTCCTTGCCATGCATTCAAATGCCTTACTTTCCTTTGTAAAATAGTTTCAAACACCTTTCTACCTTTAATATCTACAAAAAATATATATGTATGAGCTAAGAGTGAAGTTTTCAAATTCATAAAATCATTTGGTGTTCATGCTAGTTAATTCTAATGCATTTGAACCTTGAAATTAATACAATTTTTGGTTATTTCCAATTTTACCATTCCTATGTGATGGGATGCGATATTGCATGGGTTGTGATATCGTGTACATGATATTGTGTCCGCTGTATGCTATATCTCTTCTGCCGCGATATTGCATATGCGATATTGCAGCAGTGATATTGCATCCCTTGTGATATCACATACGTGATATTGCAGCACGCCACCAAATCTATAAATAAGAGGTGGCTCTCCCTTGTTTATCCATCTAGATCTATATCATAGCCAAACTCTTGTAGTTTTTCCATTCCAAAGTTATAGTAATTTCCATGTGCCCGCAGTAGGAGTCCCAAAGTGAACGGATCTTTATTCGAGCAAATGTTTTACCTAAGCATAATTTTGTGTACGGAAATAAAGATGAACTTTTTGGATAAACCTTGAACTGCAGGGACTAAGCTAATTAGGACTTTAATTGTTGTTAATTTTTTAAATGCTTTATTAGTTAATTAATCTCTGTCAACCCTCAACACTCCTAAGTGCATTCAATACAACCACTTCGAGCACGTGCGTTACGCTTGGAAATACTAGCAATGAATAGCATTTGGTAATCCCAGAAGGTTGCATCAGCTCAGGGTGTGAATGGCAAGTAGGAACGGATACTGATGCTAGGCATTAGAATTTAGTTAGTTAAAGTTAGTTACTTAGTATCTTCACCCTTTCTCTCATTAGCATAGGCGATAAAACATAAAAGATATAAAAATAACATACCTCAGACTTACTTAACCATACAACCGTGACAAATACAAGTAAGTCTCGGAAGAAAACAAATGATTAACCTTAAGTGTTCCATAAGGAGTGTCTGTGGAGTTTGACCGGAAAGCACGTGTAACGCTCATATTTGTATGGTTGAGTGTAGGGGTACCTCGCCACTCATTATTGGCACCGTTGTTGGGGACTAAGTTGTTTGTGCGCTAAGTAGAACATAGGAAATCATTCACATCATTGGGAAGCTTAAACTAACCCTTAGGGTTAATCAGAAGAAAATTTAAACAACGGTTAATAGCACATTGAAAAAATAACAATGTCTTCTTCTTCTCATAAAAACACTTCACCACCTAGGGATCACACAAGAGATAGTTAGCGGCATAACATATGTAAACCAGAACTGCCAGTTCCTCAATAGTATCAGGTGGTATATACTCATCACGATGAGTAGATACTTGATTTTACTTTTATCCTCCATCAGGATGAACAACTACACTGGAGAGATTTTACAAGGTAACATACTGTTACCCCCAGATTGGGAAGTACCTAACATGATCCTTCGTGCTCTTGCATAGATAGGCATGATGGAATTATATGCTGAATACATTGTAGAAGATTATGACATAAGGGATTACCATCTCATAGAGGCGCAACGTCTAAGGGACTTGCAACAGGAGAGTTATCACATGTCGTTGAAGGGCAAAGGACCCCACAACGCTTCACCTATCATAAGAGAAATTAGGGGTGGTGAACCTATCTCAGTCAAGGAATCGGCTGCTCATCACGCTTAAGCTAGTTAGGTGTCTCAGTACGACCACTTAGAGCACATGCGTTATGTGTGGTGACCCCAGTAACGATTAGCATTTGGTAGCCACAGTTGCATAGTTCAGGGTTTGTATGGTAAGTGGGAACGGATGCTAACACTAGTTAATTTAGACTTAGGAAATTAGTTAGATTTAGTTAGTTCTCTCAACCCTTCACCCTTTAGCATAGGAGAAAAATCATAAAAGACCAAAAAAATTATATACCTTAGACTTACTTAACCATACACCGTGACAACAACAAGTAAGTCTGGGAAGACAATGAATGATTAATTCCAAGTGTTCCATGGGGCGTTTAGGCATTTAGTCTGTAGAGTTCGACTAGATCGCATGTGCTATGCTCGTTTCGTATGGTTGAGTGTAGGGGTACCTCGCCACTCATCATTGGCGCCATTTTCGGGGACTAAGTGTTTGTGCGCGGAATAGAACATAAGGGATATCACTCACATCGTTGTGAGCCTTAATGAACCTTCAGGTTAATTAAGAGATAAAAATTTATATAACGGTGAAATAACACACCAATCAATATGCCCTCTTCTCATAAGAGCAACTCACCACCTAAGGACCACACACGAGACAGTCGGCAAGATAAAAAACATAACCAAAATCAGCCAAGTCCTAAACAATATAAGATGACATATACTGATCCCGATGAGTATATTCCTAATTTTACTTTTTTTCTCCATCAGGACAAACAACTGCAGTGGAGAGATTTGCAAGGTAACATTATGTTACCCCCAGATCGATCAATCTCTCACATGTTTTTCCATGCCTTAGCACAGATAGGCATCACCAAGCTATATGTTGAATACGTTGTCGAGGATTTTGACATGAGGGATTATTATCTCACAAATGCCCAACGTATGAGATACTGAAGGTAGGAGAGCCAACATACATTGTCAAAGGGCAAGGCCCCGCATGTCCTTAGTGAAATAGGAGACGAGGAACCATTTATCACGGGTTCTTTAGCAAAGGATGTTCCCCCTCCTAATGATGGTGAGGAGGATGAGTATTAGAACCTACGATCAACGATACATATTCCTAGTTCTGATTCTTGTGAACACCAGCTGTTCATAGAGGGAACAACAACTCATGCTAAGGACGAGCACTTAGATCGTCACCACGATCGGGGCCATAGCAGCCGAAGAGAAGGCAAGAAACATTATCATGGTGATGGTTCCCCTTCTTCTTCCCATTCTTCACATCACTCATCCTCTCTTTCCACATCTGGGCACAGCCACCATGCACATAAAGGTGAGGATAAAATTCAGAAGGATGAAAGACCTCGACATGAAATTCAAGAGAGAGGACAAGGGAAAGGACATAGGGAGAGTAGGGAACAACGCAAACATCACAGGCATCATGAAAAAGATGATCATGACGAGCCTCTACTCTTAGCCCGAAGTATTCTTGACATAATAGAGGTAGTTAGGATTCTCACAAGGCATTTAAAGGATAGCCGGATCAAACGATTAGACATGGACAACATCCCACGGTTTGAAGGGGGATACAATGCTGATCCGAAAAATCATTTAGAGGCATTCCACGATGCCTGCGCCTTGCAGAATATAGAAAATGAGTGGAAAAAACTTAAGTTGTTCCCAAGGACACTCACCAAAGAAGCAGAGAGCTGGTACCGGTCCTTAGAACTGGAAACCATCAGGAGGTGGAGTACGATGCTAGAATTGTTCAACGAGAAGTATCAAACGTACTCCAGAGTGTCCAATTTGCATAAGCAAATCGAAGTCTAGAAGCAAGGTACACATGAACCCTTGGATGTTGCCATGGCCTACTATTACACATTTTTACATCATTGCCTAGGCCATGGGTATGCTCAGCGGGATCAACTTCACCACATCATGGATGGGCTAAGGAATGAAACTAGAAGAACCCTTGGGACTTACATCCAAGGGAGACACTCACAACTTAGAGCCCATGAAGTATGTAGCTTGTTAGAGCAAGTAGAAAAAGAAGAGGGTGAGCTACACAAAAGGGAAAGTATGGAAGAGTATAACCACGATCCCTTCCTTCAAAAGAAGGGAGTGAAATTTTGTGATGAAGAGGATGAGTCACCAATTGAAGAGTTGGTGAATTGGAAAACTTTGCTGGTCCAAAAATTAACTAAGGTATTGGCCAAAGTAGACCAAATGTGGGATTCCTTAAACTCAAGAATTGAAACAATCTTGAAAACTATAGAAGAGTCTAAGGTAGAACAAAGTAGTGACAAAGGTAAGAAAAAGTAGAGAGATTTAGGCCCTGCACATAACAAGGGTAAGGGAAAAATCACTAACTCCGATGTGGCTTAGGATTCTGATTCAAAGGATGACGGTGGATGTGAGATCTACCATTATGACCATCCTAAGGAATGTTACCCCATCATCTCACATCTACAGGAGTCTGGGTGTATGCGCTTAATCCAAGACTCAACCAATGGTAAACACCCCAAAGGTTATCTTACCCACAAGGTAACCCAAGGCAGTTCCACCAACCCTTAATGTATTATACAAGTGGAACTCCACCATAGCCCATCGGACAGCATCAACAGTGGCAATACCCATAGTCATGGGGGATGCCACTACCAACACAACAGTACCCTTACCGGTAGCCCTATCCTTATGGTTATTATGTGAAACAGCCAATTTCTCTAAGTGACTCTATGGGTCACGCAACCCCCAACCGTCACTACCAAGTTCAGGAGTACTCCAGAAGGACTCCTTCTCCTCCAGGAGACATCTCACACTCATTCCATCCTCCTAATCCATCCACACCTCTTCCACCACAAGTAGTTCCCATATCACCTCTTGCTTCAACAATGCTAGGGGAACTCCCTCCTCAACCGTAGCAATGTCACTCTGTGAGAGCTTTAAATATCCAACCTACTGCTAGTTCTGACAACTATAAAAAGAGAAGACCTTACTTTAGAACCAAAATCCTAGATAAACTCTCACAACAACAAGTGGTTGAGGCCATGAACACTTCTCCATCACCATTTAACACTTTAGAGAACCCTTCAATCCAACAGAGTGTAACGTATATGGTTATGTTAATGCATACTGTAACTGACTGGATCAAGGTGAGCCACCTTCCCAGGAAGCTAACTAACCTTGGGAGTCCATTAATTTATTTACAGATCACTAGAAATGAACCACATAGGGCTCTTCTTAACTCAAGTTTCAGATTCAACTTAATTTCACGAGAGATGTATCACTCCTGAAACCTGCCCCAACTTAAGAAGAGCAACATTCAACTAGAACTAGTAGACCAGTCTATCACCATTCCCTTGGGATTGGTGGAGGACATCATTACCACTCTGTGTGGTTGGTCTTTCCTAGCTAATTTTCTGGTGATTGAAGTAAACAACAATGAAGGAGACTTCCCAATTATAATGGGAAGGGCATGGCTAAGCACAGTAGATGCATGCCTTAGGATCCGCGATCTTTCCTTGGAAATCTCTAAGATAAACATATGTGGAAAGATTGAGAAGAGAAAAGTTCCATGCATAAGATACAGTGATTCATTGGGTGATGACATGGAGGAAATGCCTCCATGTAACAGGTGTTCCCAGGAAACCTTGAAACAAAGATGCCTGTATGTAGTAACCACACAACCAGTAAAAGACACCCCATGGTTAACAGCTACTAGAAGGAGTAGACAAATATGCATGAAATGAACTGAGGAAACCCATGCCAACAACGAAGGCATAGACACATTAGAATATGAGCGTCGCCAACTTCCATCCCTCAATCTAAGATCATCATTTGGGAGAAGTTGGGCACTTCTTAGAAATTCAAACAGGTGCTCATTATTTTGGATCTCTCCCTTACAACTCAGTCATGGGGCAGATGGCCACCTATGCT
>MNCI01032892.1:0-30489 GCA_015680685.1 Gnetum montanum | reverse complement strand
GCTTGGAAATGTACAGTCCCCTCCTAATAAGAACTTTAACGAATCGGTGACTAGGCATTTCTCAAACTAAGAAAGGACTCAAGGATTGAAAAGGGTGTGACTTCAAGGGAACTTGATGCTTTTGTGTTGGTCATTCTCTTGGGTGCTTGAATGTTTCTTCTTGAGTTTTCTTGCCATTCTGATGTTACCCAATTATCGAAAGCTGAGACAATAAAAATAAGAAGTCTTTGCATGATGTGATTCTCACGCATAAAAACATAAAACAAAAAAAAAAAACAAGTGAGAATTCAAAGCACACCCCTTAGACGAATAAACTTGGGCTACAAGCACTGGTTATAGAATCAAAAGTGTTCCCTCTAACTAAGGCCCTTCTCACTTCCCATTCTCTCCTTTGTTTCATCAGAATAGTGGAGGCTCTTGCAGCATGCATTCTTGTTGCCCAAGTGGATGGTTTAACCACATGCGTTGATGCGAAGTCACTGGATGTGGTTGGTTTGAGGCTGGAGTTGGAATGAGATTTGCCAAGTCACATTAATCATCAAGCACATAAGGGGCTATACACCACCTTGTTCTTGGGATTCCATTCCATTCTCTTCTCTCCATCCTTCTCTCCATTGTTCACCTTATTGCCAGTTGTATCATTAGTGTATATATTTTGGTTGATGCATTGTTTTCTTTTTGGTAAATGCTTGCAATTAAGACTTTAACTCTTGTTCCAAATGACATTCCCAGGGCCTACGGACTATTTGAATGTGGGTTTGTCAGGGCATTAAGGGCATAAGCCTGCTTTGGGGAGGACCCACTGACATTCCTATTTAGAGCATTACTTAAATTCTTTCCGTTAACATTTTTCAATTAATTCTATTTTTGTTCATTTTCATCTTGACATCCCTTTCATCAATGTCATAGTTGTCCCTTTTTATCTATCTTTCTTATTCCTTTCCTTTCTCCATTCTAATGCTACTGGAGATTCACGATTAGTCATGGGGGTATGGGACCCTGATTTTTTCGATTTTCTCCTAGCCCCTGAAATTTTTCATGTTCTTCCTAACCCCTACACCTTCGGTAGTCATCCTTAACATATTTCCAGATCCATATCAGCCATACCACAACCTAGGCAATGGACTTACACCGAAGCAAGGTATTAATTACATGATGATTCAATTTCCCTTGATAATATAAGATTGTGTTGTATGTGTAGATGATAACCATGCAAACAACGGATTGGATCTGGAGAAAACACTTGGAATGGAGCAGCATTGAAGCAGCTATGAAAGGAGAAATATCGATGATGTACTTATGGATGGACAATGAAGGCACAATCTTGGCGTTGGTAGCAGAAAAACTTCTTTCTCTCTCTATTTCTCAACTGCCAACAAAGGCCTCATGTCATTGTAATAAGGTGTTCACCCTTGTTATCATGAACATTAGTTTTGTCAACTCTTGTAATAATGATCCGTTCACATGTCATCCCATTAGTTTCATTCCCCTCAATAATTCCATACCTACCTGATATTATTGTAAGGAACTTGAGGATGAGTTTTCATGTAGTCATGGGGGTATGATGAGATACGATATCGCATGCACTGCGATATCGCGTCATCCCCTGCGATATTGCATATGCGATATCGTGGTCCATCACCAAATCTATAAATAAGAGGTGGCACTCCCCTCATTTCTCATCCTGGGCTAGAAGTAGTGAATCTCTAGTAGTTTAACAACTCCAGAGATAGAATATTTTCCATGTGCCCACAGTAGGAGTCCCCAAGAGAATGGATCTTTATTCGAGCAGCTTTGTACCTAAACGCAAGTTTTGTACGGTAATAAAAACGAGCTTTTTCAATAAACCTTGCAGTGCATGAAATAGGTTTATTACATATTCTTTCCTACCTATTATTTATTATATGCATTAGCATGGCATGAGTATGACTTGATTACGAGCATTGAAGAATGTGTATGGCTAACCAAGGAATTGGCTACTCATCGCGATTAGATTCTCTCACCCTTGTCTCCTAGAATGCAGGATGAGTACGACTTGATTACGAGCATCTACGGATGTGTACGGCTAGTCAAGGAATCGGCTACTCATCACGCTTAGGCTAGTTAGGTGCCTCAGTACGACCACTTCGAGCACATGCGTTACGTGTTGTGACCCCAGTAACGATTAGCGTTTGGTAGCCATAGTTGCATAGTTTAGGGTGTGTACAGTAAGTGGGAATGGATGCTAACGCTAGTTAATTTAGACTTAGGACATTAGTTAGAGTTAGTTGCAACACTTCTTTCTCTCTCTATTTCTCAGCTGCCAATAAAGGCCTGATGTCATTGTAATAAGGTGTTCACCCTTGTTGTCATGAACACCAGTTTTGTCAAGTCTTGTAATAATGATCCATTCACATGTCATCCCATTAGTTCCATTCCCCTCAATAATTCCATACCTACCTAATATTATTGTAAGGAACTTGAGGACAAGTTTAGATTCAGTCATGGGGGTATGATGAGATGCAATATCGCATGCACTACGATATCGTGTATGCGATCTCGCAGCCGTCGTGATATCGCGTTGTCGCCTACGATATCAAGTACGCAATATCATGGTCCATCGCCAAATCTATAAATAAGAGGCGGCACTCCCCTCATTTCTCATCCTGGCCTAGAAGTAGCAAAGCTCTGGCAGTTTAATCACTCCAGAGATAGAACATTTTCCATGTGCCCGCAGTAGGAGTCCCCAAGTGAATGGATCTTTATTCGAGCAGCTTTGTACCTAAACACAAGTTGTGTACATCAATAAAGACGAGCTTTGTGGATAAACCTTGCAGTGCATGGAATAGGTATGAGATAATGCTACCAAATATTCAATGCAAATATCACATCACCTAATTCTAGATCATGCAAAAAATATCTGATTTCATGTAGTCTTAATTGATAAGATGCATAAGTTACAACCTATATATTTTGCATCAACACTTAACCAAATCTATCTTTTGAAGAATTAGTGCTAACATCATATGGATGTCCTGGTGTAGGAGATACTAACACTAGAGTAGTCACCAATCTATGCTTCAACTCCTCAAATGAAGCCTGATAAGATAAGCTCTGAATAAAACTAGTCTCCTTCCTCAACAATTGAGTCAAAGAAGATGGTATCTAGGAAAAATATTCCACAAACCTACAATAATATCTTGCTAATTCCAAGAAGCCTTACATTTCTACAACTAACTACAGTACAAGCCAATCATGAATAAATGCAATCTTGGTAAGATCAACAAAATACTAGATCATGATACCACATGCCTTAAGAATTGAATCTCTGACTACCATAATAAGCACTTGGATGACTGAGCATACAACTAGTACTTCCTCAAATTTTGTAATATTTTCTCTATGTACTCTAGTGAATTATTTGTAGTTGAAGCTGTGCTATATCTAGCATGTAGCATCGCACATCAATCCAACAAGGTAAGCATTCATCCACTACATGCTAAATTAGCACAACACTCATATGCTATGACATTAAACTAGTATAGTATGTTCACTATGATGCTAAACTAGAAAAGCATATGTACGCTATGATGCTAAGCTAGCATAGCATTTATCCACATAATGCTAAACTGGAATAATGCATTTTCTATGATGCTAAACTAGCACAACTTGTCTTCTATGACTTTAAACTGGCACATAGGTTTGCATAAACATAACACTCATCTGCT
Source organism: Gnetum montanum (assembly GCA_015680685.1). Lineage (NCBI taxonomy): Eukaryota > Viridiplantae > Streptophyta > Gnetopsida > Gnetales > Gnetaceae > Gnetum > Gnetum montanum. The sequence goes on along the minus strand of MNCI01032892.1, from coordinate 26,782 downwards.
ATAATGTTAACCTAGCACAACATTCATCTACTACGATACTAAATTGGCACAATAGTGTGCTACGATGATAAACTAACATAGCTTATCCCTAATGATGCTAAACTAGCACAACATCCATCAGCTACAATGTTAAACTAGCACACAATAGTCTGCTAGGACTATAAACTAGCATAGCATGGTCTACCAAGACCTTCAAATAGGTTCATGATCTACTAGGATCTTAAACTAGTAAGGCCATTGTCTACCAAGACCTTAAATTATGTTCATGGTTAGCCACTAATAATTTCTTTCATCCTCTTGCAAGTGAGCAAGTGAGCATAAACCTTGCTTCCCTTATACACCATGCATGGGAGCATGTTGTAGCTTCAGAATGGAGCACTTGTCATTGGTGTAGCCTTTGGAGCACTTGTAACATCTTGGCCCCCTACCATCTTACTAGATTTTTGAACACTTGTCACTGGTGTAGCGTTCGAAGCACTTGTAGCATCTTGGCCCCCTACCCTGTTTCTAGCTTTTGAGCACCTACAATGAGCATAGCCTTTGGAGAACTTGCAACATCTTCAACCCCTATAATTTTATTGGCATTTCTTCTATCTTGTGTGGTTTTCCTATTTTCTTAGAGTTGTGTTTGTAGGATGAAGTGCTAGGTCATTATGCAAAGGCTCAACTCATCATAGTAGCAAGTCACCACAACACTCATATGTGCATGATCGAACTATTTAAGCCTTTTAAGAGTACACACCCCCTATCCCATTATAGCCTAACCAAATCCACTCCCACATTCCAATACCCTCTCATTCCTTGCATAGCCAATACTACAAATCTACTTAGATGCTCATGTGCCATGACCACATGGAACCCTCTTCACATGTCTCATCAAACACCAAGCTTCCCAAGGTAGACATAACATAAGTCATCTTGTGGAAAGCCTCTATTAGTTGATCAAATCCTAGGAAAATGCACCATAAGTCATCCTAGGGAGGAAACACTTGTCATAGAGACAGCATGCCATTTTGTTAATGGTGAAGTGAAGCCCATCTAGTGATATGTAATTCACTTGATGGGGAGAATATCACTCCATAGTAAGCATTCAAAAAAATAAAAAGTGATAAAGCACATTCCTAAGTAGTCCAGAAGTGCTACAATTTCACAACTAGTCCAATCCTGAATCCACTTTGACTCTCTAACAAGCACCACAACAAGAGGTCAAAACTTCAAGGACAAACCACTCTAGTGCTATGGTCATCATTAGCAATGAGGTCCTTGCATCACAATATCCCTACTTGCACACTACCTTCCCCTTTTTATCCCTAGCACATCACCTATGCCTTCTCTTCCTTTTCACCTACCATCTACCATACCACTATCCATAGCACTCTTAACATTAGATCTTGCACTAAAGAGTAATGTTGGTGCCAAGCCTACTGTGGTGTTTTCTTGTTCCTTGTCGATGTCTCTCAAGCCACTCCTTCAAATGTTAACAAAGATGGGCCAATGAAACACCATCAAATTTGGACTACAACATCTTGAGTACATATTTCAATAAGTTTTGAGACTACACTCAACCCTAGTTAAGAGCATAGTCAGCCTCCAGGAGAAAGCATAATCAACACAAAGACCAATTTTGCAATTTTCTCTAAGTGTTAGCACAAAGCTAGTCCTCAAAAAATTTTCTAAGTGTTAAGACTATGTTCTCCACTACCCTAGAGTGTAATCAACCTATTCTAAAGAGTGTAATTGGCATGAAGGCCTAATTTTTGTAGATTTTTCCAAGTTTTGAGACTACGCTCTCCCCTAGCCTAAAGCATAATCAAAAGTAGTCAACTAGAAACCAGTTTTCACAACCTTTGATAAGTGCTGGAACTATGCTCAGCCCTAGTTAAGACCATAGTCAACCTCTAATGGAGAGTGTAATCAGCACATAGTCCATTTTCTTGAAAATATTTTTCTATGTGTGGGAGTAGGCTCTCCCATAGTCCAAAGTGTAGTCAAGTGTAGTTAGCTAGAAAAGCATCCAACAACCTCCACAACATGACAACACCACTTAGCTTAACTTTGACTTATCTCTAGCAAGTGTGATTAGTAAAATGCATCTCTTTTGCATCTCCTTTTGTCCCTAAAATTGTAACTATGCTCTACCCTATGCAAGAGAGTGGAGAAGATAGTCCCAGAGCGTAGTCTCCAAAATTGCATTTTTTTATGTACCTTGTGGTTCTCTCAGCAAATGCACATGTAGTCCTCTCAGAACATGTGCATGCAATTGGTAGCATACTCACACTCTCGTAGAGTTTAGCAAAGTACAACACCACTAGCCTTAGTAGAAAGTGTAGTTGGTTGACATGTAGCCCCAACCATTCCCTTTGCCATGTGGCATTCACCTCACATTTCATGCTAAACCCAGCCCTATAAATACCCCCACCCTCAATGTTCTCAGGGTTGGCAAAAATCTAGGTTGGAAAAAATTGAAGCATTGGAAAATTTCAAGGAAGCCTATTTTCTTGACATAAGTGAACCCAAAGAGTGCTTGAGAAAGAAGAAAAGGCATACTGGGGAAGTTATAGACCACTACAGCCCACTGTAGCCCACTAGAACACTACAACCAATAGTACATGGTAGTTGCCAACCCAATAAGCACAAACACCTTAGTGAAATGTTAGTCTTCGTAGATAGATGCCCCTAAAACTATGACTGTGTTGTCCACTATGCCTATTATAGACTATGTACCTTCTAAACCCTTTTGGTATTAACTATGCTCAAACCCATTTGGGATGGTGTTTTGCTTCTCTCTCTCTCTCTTTCTTTGCATTTTTAGTTTTTTATTTACATTTTTTGCCACTTTATCACATAGCTATACATAAAACCACACTTGGACAGTGGTCCTCATGCGTTGGCACCCTTCTTTTTGCTTCAAAAAATTGCTAAAATTGACACCATTAACATCATTGACACCACTCAAACACTTAGCATCATTTTGCATTAGCATAATAGCTAACTATGTTACACCCTGGTTACATCTAGTAAGTCCCTATTTGATTAACAAGACCATTTAGGGAACCCTATCTTTGCCTCCAACATGCCCTCATGCAGACTCGATGTTAGGTTGTGCACCCATAAACTTCTTGATGTTCCAATCACCAACATTTTTGGTCACCACACTTATTAGAAAATACAAATAATAATGTAGGAGCTATATTAGGAATATCAACCATAAAGTGCACATGTAGGGAGCATAGAGGCTACTCCACATGTCTTAGCCTTATTGGATACTATTCCAAAGCATGGGGTCCATCCTTGCAAGTGGGACACTTTTTGCCACGTAGCTTGGGGACCTTTCTCAACCTATCTTCCAAGGTTAGAGGCCAAATCACTTCATAGCCCATTCCATCTTATTTGAATTCTCCATTTCATAAACTATTCTTATAATGTTTTCAAAGTAAAAGAAAAAAAGAAAAAATGGAGGGGACAAAAACACCCAACTATCCAAAATACTATAAACACCAAGCCATGCACCACTCCATAAGCCATGTATCTATTCTAAAGAATTTATTAATTTTATCACATATGTAAAATTCAAAATCAAGTGCCATACATAATTCTATAATAAACATTTTCTAGTTAATAACCGAATTGACTGAAATTTACTTCAATTTGACATCATTAACATATGAAAAATCTATCCTAGTTTGACATGATTATAAGAGCAGCAAAACAAATACGATTAAGCATCAAGATAGAGATCAAGCCTAGCTCCAATACCAAATAGTGGAAAAAATTGTGCATAAAGCATTAACCAAACAATGCAGTAACTGAATTGTACAAGGAATCAAAGATGCAAAAATAAATAAAAACTAACCTCCAACCATTGATGCCTTTCCATGAACTTGCTGTGGTGAGTGTTTTGATTCTTCTATCACACCAATGCTCAAGAATGATGGTGTATGTAGACTCTAAGCATTTGTGACAAGGACCAAAACTATAACACTGCTGTGATTTCTTCCACTGCCTTTGTTTTCCCATCAAGAACATTTTATAGGCTAGAAAAATATCAATTACCAAAATTTTGGTTTAAATAGAAAATATGAGATCATTCTTATGGTAACCGTTATAAACTACTAATTTTCCTATAATGGTACGTTTTATACAATCGTTACAAACCATTGGTTTTCCCATAACAGCCACATTTCTGGAACCATTACAGACTATCAATTTTCCTATAAATGGTTACATCTGGTTGATAAAATTTGATGGAAGTTAGGGTTTCAATGAGAAAAACCTTGACTATTGACTAGGGACGCCACAATTTGGTCATAGATTTCTACTTAAAAGGTAAGATAGACATAGTTTTACGTAATACGTTCATGGTACGACATGTAGACCAGCCTATCAATGTTTTTTATATAAGTTCCATATAGAGGATAGGACTAAACCTTCATTTCAAAAGCCTACTTTACACAATACGTTGCATAAGGGCTAATCTTCTATGTATATGTTAAAAATTTTAGATAATATCATAATAAATTAATAATACTAAGATTAATTCTTTTGTAAATTTTTTAATGGATATTAGTGCATGAATGATGGTATTTCAAAAGGTAGCTTACAAAGGAAAGGTTTAACCCTTCATTTGAAAAGGGTATTATACCCAATACCTTGCATAAAAAGGGTTAATCTTCTTTGTATAAATAAATAACTATTGTAATTATAAAATTTGTAATAAAAATGGACAATGAACTTTACCATAAAATTTGGGAAATTAGATGGAAAATTACATGCTTTTTGTAATACTCATTGGAGAGGAGATATCCTACATTAAGCTCAATCATCTTTCATGGGGCTAGCCCTATCTATTGGAGTAGTAAGAAGCAAAGTGTCATAGCTATATCTTCATGTGAGGCCAAATTCATTTCACTGATAAATTGCATATAACATATCTTATAGCTTAAGAATTGACTTTGAAATTTTTTTATCTATTAAACTCATGATGGACAACACTTTAGCCATTCAACTTTCAAAGAAGCATGTCCTTCATAAGTCCAAGCATATTAACATCAAGTAAGAAGTAAAGGAGGGAAACAACCTATTCAAATATGTGCCTATACAAGATCAATTGGTTGACATCCTCATCAAGCCAGTTCAAACTTACAAACTGGGCTACCTATTGAAGATTATTGACATCTCAAAGGTTGAAGACGTAACCAAGGGAGATCCTCAAGGCTCTAACTCCATAACTCCCACAAACTATACACTAAAGAAGGATGTGTTAGAAATTGTATGAATGTATACCTTCTAACTTCTTCATCTTAATTTCCTTTGATGTTGAGTAGAGTAAAAAGTACTAGTAGTATTTACTTTGATTTTGGTGTATTTACTTTGATGTAATAGGTGTTACAAATTTGATTTGTTTGAAAGAAAAAGGGTACTAGATGTTTAAGGATTGAGTAATTTGTTAAAATAAGAAAGAAAGAACCCAAATTATTCATGTGTGGCTTATTCTCAAAGAGATAAAATCCTCCATAGAAAGGTATTAATAGGGTTGAAACCCTTCCACTGTAATTATCTTTCATTATTGAGCTAAAATGAATTGAAGCTCTGTAACAACCTATATTTTTAACATCCTATTTTATCTTTAACTTTCATTAATATTTTTCAATTAAATCATGAGAAGGATTTGATCTCATCACCTTTAGAACATTAATGATTGTGCTTTGTTATATTGTCAAATATTTTAATTAACATTTATTTAACTTGCCTTATATTTTATGATCTTTTCATTTTCAAATATTCCTCTTATAATTCTTATTTTAGTATCTACTAGCATATTTTTTAAAAATATTTTTTGGTTGAGGTTTTGTATTTAGATGCTACTAATTTCTTAGTGTTTCTTTCTAACAACAAGTTGATGGAAGGTGGAACATGTTGTGAACTTGAACATGGAGTTTTGGAAAAATATCATACTTTTGATAACTTGTACAAAGCTTTACTTATATTTTCATTTCCTATGTGAACTGAAGATTTTCTATTACTTATCAAACTCTTATTGAACTCTTCAATTTATTATGAATGTGATTTTGGAGATAACTTATTGTAAACCATTGTTGCTATATTGGTTATAGATTGTAATGTTGCATGTAATTGTGAGCCCCTATCTCTCTCTCTTGCATTTCTTGCTCTTTCTCATTGGTTATGTCTTCTTTACTTATGGTAGTTGGATTCCTTAGCATTCAACTCATGTGTTGTAGTCCAACCTTCATTGAATTATTATTCTTTGGTGATATTGGGTGGCCATTTCATCCTTTTTCTAAGTAAATGAAACATCTTGGACGTTAGGGAGATGTCTTTCTGAAAGTACTAGGAATTGTAGCAAATGTCTCTTTGGTAGAGAAGATGTCTTGCTAGAGATGTCTCTCTTGGAGGAAGACATCTAGTAAGAGACATCTTACTAGAGACAGAGAAGTCTCATAGGAGACATCTCCTTTGGACTGGAGACATGTCTTGGTACGTCAAGACTTCTCCTCTACTAGGACTATTTAGAATTCTACCCAAATTGAGGTCTAGAGTTTCATTTTCTACTTAGATAGGTTCCCTTTGATATAATGAAAACTTGAGGTCTATTAAACTCAGATAAAAACACATAGAATCAGGTAAATTATACTAGTTCTATGGTAATCTTATGATTGCCATTTATCTTATTTGTTTCATGATATTTTCATAATCTCTAGAGTATGCTTGATCTTTGATGTTTGTATTTGACATCTTGATGATGCATTATTATGGGATTGATGTGTAAGCATTGTGAAGAACCTAGGATGACTCTAAAACTTGAACCACATTGCTTATGATAAACCTCAGGTGGTTAGATCTAAGTATCAATGGGTAGGCATTGTGGAGGATCAGATTGGTGTCCTTCCTTAACCCATGTCACCTATGATTATACTTAGGCTGTGACATTGGACAAGCATTTTAGGAAAAATTTCTAGCCAACATTGTCTCCTCAAATCTGTTGTGAATGTCATGTGGCTGGCTTTCATGATGTAAAACTAAAGGGTGGTCAATCCATATGATCTTGTTCCTAGGTTTAGTAACACAAAAATTTGGCATTGGAAGAAGCAAAAATTTCCATGAAAAATAGTTTAGTTCTAGGATCCATGAGCCTTGGAAGGATTCAAAGTACCTCAAATGGTCTTGCCAATCATGTGAAGACTTAGGAAGTTTATTACCAAATGTGTAAATGTAAACAAGCGTAAACAGATGACATAGGAATATAAGCACTACATTCGAGAATAGGGAGATGAAGAAACAATGGGACAAAACAAGAAAAAGACTAAAAATTTTGTATTAAATTTTATAATATTTTTTTTAAGAAAAAAAATGTTTAGAGAGCACATATAGTGGGCTTTAAAATATTGAGAGTACAAAAATATCCTTAAAGTTTGATGTAGATGGCAAGGTATGATTAACAACTAGATCTACACTTCTTTGCCTTAAGTGATCTACTCTTGACTGTTATTTGCAATAGGTTCTCTCTGCTCATGATGATGTACACTGAGGCATGGGGGCAGGCGGGGTGCAAGGAGTGTGGGAAGGGGAGGGAACAAGAAAAGGCTATGGACTCTTAGATCTTACTCTACTATCAAAGTTGAAGTTCAACTGAATGCAAAATTATCTAAATGCCCCCACAATGATGAAGATTTTGGTTTAAGTAGGCCATGGATTTTCTGATTCTTCGTTGATTTGATTCTAGAAACTTTTACACATTCCCTGCAACATTTTTGATTATGTTGATAGTCAAAATCTGTAGTGTGTGGGCTACCGACCTTTTTGACCTTTTGGGCTTGAAACACCAATGTTTTTGGTACTTTTCATGACCAAAAACTACAGTGTATGGGCCACTAATATGTGAAGGTTTTCCTACCAAATTTGGTGGTGTATTTGGGCTATTTTCATGGTCCAAATTCCAACATCTGAGCCACCAAGGTTTCTGGCTTTTACTACCAAATTTGGCAACATATTAAACATTTTGGCTTCCTTTTGGCATCAATGAAATTCATTGGGCTTCATTGCCAAGGTTGACGTTTTCTTCTTTTTCTCATTGAATGAAGCATGTTACATGGCTAGGGTTCATGGACGTAAAACATACAATTTTATTAGTAGCAAGGTAAGGAGGACTATAGTTTAGCTACTAGGTTATGGCTTAGGAGGGATAATGGAGATGATGTAAGGTAATTACTGTTCATAAGATTGAATGAGCTAACTGAATCTCGTATATTGAGATCACATGATAACTCACCGTTGCGATGAATCATACCTTTACAATGGCTCTAGGCTTGTCCTATAAGCACAACTCCACGAGTACAAGCAATCAAGTCAAAAAAATACATATGATTACAAGAGATTGCATAAGGCCACATGAGACAACATGTAGATATAGACCACCATTGGTTATAATTCATAGAAGGTGAGAAATCTATGTATTTTTTAACATATTTATACAAAGTTTGTAGTCTTTTAATATGCCAAAAATGAGGTAAGAGGTCATGCAAGCTCGTTTGATATAAGCCACTAAAGTTGTCAATGTCGATCATTTGTTTAAAAATGTAAATAGAGACAAAGAAAGGCTACAAGAAAATAGGTCAACACTGGATATAGTAAGGTTTGAGATTGGAATGGTTGACCAGATTGGTTATAATTCATTCTCATCCATGTCCACCAATCTAAATGCTTTGTTTCCATAACTTTGTAACTAATAAATGTCCTTCCCTATTGGCCAAGAATTCATCCACATGTTTGTGAATGACCTTGAGGATAAGGTCTTCTTACTTAACTTTCCACCTATTCAGATCATGATGATGCTATTGCTTCTACTTTTCTTGATATGATTTGATTTTGACCAACATTTGTATTATGTTCATCATTGATGAAGTCAACCAGCGCTATCCTTAAAGATGGAATGTACAATTCAAGAGGCAAAACAACTTTAGATTTATAAACTAGGCTATATGAGGTGGCACTGGTTGCAATTCTTAAGGTTATCCTATAAGCCCAAAGTGCATACAAGAGTTGTTCATACCACTATTTAACATTTTCTTTAGGAGGTTTATGATTACCTTGTAACTAGATTCAACTTGACCATTGACTTTTGGATAGTAGGATGATGGAAATAAATGTTTAATTTTTAATTATTGATAAAAGGTTTGCATCTCTCTGCTACTAAATTATCATCTATTGTTTGTGCTGATTATTCAAGGTAGGCCAAAATGGAATACAATGTTATCTAATAAAAATTTACAAACTTGTTATGTTGTTAAAAGAGTTAAAGAACAAGATGGTCTAAGAGGCATAAGTATCTAATGTAATGGAATGATCAAAGATGTAATTTGGATTTACGAGACTAAATTTCATGAGTGGGGACTTCAAGCCATCTTAGATGTATTTCTAATTGATGTGTATTGTCTCTTAACATGAAGAAATTTTGTTTAGTAAAATCTACCTTCAACTCATATTTGTAATTACCATAAGGTATGGGATTCAAAGACATGCTAATAGATAAAATTTTTGCTCAGTTATAAAGGTTTGAAAATGTCATTTTAAAATTAGATGAAAATTTTCTAAAATAAAATTTACATAAATATTTCTCAATATAGGTTAATATATTTATGGAGGTGAAAAGTTATGGGTTCAATTATGGTGAAAAGTAAAGAGTAGTAGAGGGTGGTGATGGAGAGGGCATTGAAGAGTCATAGAGAGTAGTAGAGGATAGTGGTGGATATAGACCACATTTTGTGAGATCCATCTTACATTATGGCATTTCAGCACAAGGCTCGCTTAATAGCCAAAATGAGAAGATCTCAATTTGACTAAATGCTATCGAACGTAAGTGTGTTGAAAAGGACAATGTAGATTAAGAGGCACAAAGTAACCTGAAGTATATTGACATGGAGAAAAAAAATTTTGAGGCACTAAAAGAACAAGAAAAAAAGGAAGTCTAGGGCCTTAAGCCTTAGATTTTTTGGAGTAGATGAGTGTGAAGGTGAGAATATCATAGAAACAATAAAAGAAACGGTGAAAAAAAATATGTTCATCCTAAAGAGTCGATCAAAAAATCCTTGTGAGTAGGTAACAAGGGTGATAGACCTTGTAATCTTTGGATAAAATTTGGTACATTAGAAGTTGAATAGCTAATTGCAAATCATCATCAACATCCATGTAATTTTAAAATTTGGGTAAACAATAAACATGAATTGGCCAAGCATGTTAAGGAATGACAAAATGTTAATGTAGCTTGAGAGATCAAAATGGTAACATATTTAAATACAGAAAATGTTGTAGTTATTACCAATACAAAGCTTGTTAAAAATTTTTTAAAAAATGCATAAAAGCTTTATGCTATGGTTAAATATTGAACAATTAGTTGTTAATAAAGTAGCAACTCTATGTATTCTGAATGTTTTTTGTTGCTTTTGACATTTTTGTGTTAACTAAAATTTGGAAGATATAAGATTCTACCCAATTTGCTATTCTAGGTTTCCAAAAAGTTTCAATTAAAAATAAAAAGATAAGAAAACAAGGAAGAGTCTTTGGAGGTGTTACATATTTGGTAAGAGATGAGTTTATGCATTGTGTAAACTACTATAAAATTGATGAGCATAAGCAATATGTATATTAAAAATTTACAACATCAGAAAGCATTCTCTTTCTTTCTTTCTATTACTTTTCTCAAAAAATTCTTCCATTTATGATGGCTTGGAACATTCCAAAAAACATCCATTTCAACATTTATGATTTGATATTACTGAACTTACTCATACTTGAAAAGTAATTATTGATGGATATGTCAATGCGTGCATTGCTTCTAAATAAGTTTTTGGACTGGTGAAGAACATATATCGAGTATTTGATATATGAAGAATATGCACATGTTTCTCTTGATATTTGTACGAATAGATTTGGTTAAGAATTAATTTGTTGGGAAAACATTTTTACCTTTTAGTTCTCCATGATATTTACAAATATCCAAATTCTATACCATACATCTTTGAAGGTTTTCAAGGAAAATTAGTCATCAACCTATCTGTTTTCACTCATGATAGTTTGAACATAATTTCTAATTTTGCTATTATGATATATTTCTTGAATCATCATACCATTATATCATTTTCAATGTCAAAGCTATCTATAAGACCATGAGGCAAAGCAAAAGGATATATAATATCTGAAAAACAAATAATTAGTTGTAACAATATAGAAGGAAAGTCAATAGACTTTGGGCTTACAATAAAGATGATGAGGACATTATAGAATTTTTACTAATTTCTACCTCCAATCTCACATCATTTTCAAAAGTTAGGAGAAAACTTTGCACATGCACATGTAATTACCACCTTACTTTATTCATTTTCATCTTTTCCCTCACTTTTTAAAGTTTATTTATAACTACCGTATTACCACTTATACAATAAAAGCTTACATAAAACCTTTAAAATCAAAACCCATCTTTTAGTATTACTGCGCTGCTTTAATTCGAAAAAGAAGACCGAATAGGGATAGTAGATTGAGATTCCAACATTGAATCCAAAGCATACATTAATTTATTAACCATAATACAAAACACCATAAGGTACACAATACCAGAAAAAGGAAATTTGAGTTCAGTTCACAAAGCTTATCCTAAAATTAAAATCCAGATACAAATGAAGCATTGATTCTTTCCACGACACATCTGAGATTGCCACACATCACAAACGTTCAACAACTGATAACAGTTCGAGTTGGAAATGCTTAAAAAGAAGTAAGTAAAAACAATAATATTTCATGTTTCAGTTGGCTAAATCTCCCAGAAACTTCTCTGTGACATTATCCTGCAACATTCGAATTTCGATACAACACTTCCTAATTGCCCTGGATCTCCTGCGCTATGTAAGAAGGCATCTGAGAGAGAGATTGTTGACTATTTCCATGGGCTGAGAATAAATTCTGCAAATGGGGCAAAGACAATTCATACACTAAGAAATTTGTCCAAGACCCGGTATATTCAGTCATACCTCGGGGAAAAAACTTAGGGAAATAGAAATCGAGGCTTGAGGCATTGACCGTCTCTCAAGTTTCTGCACTGTAATATTCCCCAGAGCCGAATGGTACAGCAGTTTGGCTAGGAACATTGCCCTGCAAAGAATCTATTTTGGCAAAATTATTTAATATATCCTATTACATAGAATAATAAATAATTACAAATTTAAGTTGTAAATGTTACCATTTTTCTTTAGTTGCAAGGGTGAAAACTGCATACCGGGTTTACCATGCATTACAGGGGGTCTGAATGAAGCTAAAAATCCAGAACTTCCAATAGGAAGAAGGGATGGTGCATTGCCAAGCATGTTGCCTCGTTGACTGTTAAATCCATTTGAAAACTGGGGAACCGGTAATGGAGTCATATGTGCACCGGGACTTTGGGAAGAAGAGGGAGTTGAGGAATTTACTTGTGCACGAGGACTTTGGGAAGAAGAGTGAGTTGAGGAATTTACTTGTGTACCAGAATTCATGAGTGACACCTCCATGTACATGGAATTGTTCACCAGAATCCATGAACTGTGGAGAAGTATTCTGCAACCAAGCTGCTGTCTGGTTTGTATTTACAACAGTAGCTTTACCTGAAGGCAGGGCTCCATACATGTAAGGAGAAACTATACCATTTTGCTGGTTTTGGCCAAGAACTATGTGGGGCTGCTGGCTTTGAATTCCTAAAGAGAATGTTGCTCCTACTCCTGCTGGTGGATCCTCCTCTTCCTCCTGTATTGCAGCGGCTGTGGCAGATGAACTTCCAAAAATAGATTGGAAGATTGATTCATCCTGTGGTGCACAGAAGCTATATCATTCTCAGTGGTTACAGGAACCATCATTGATGTATCCATAACAAGCCCTTTTAAGATCCTATCAGTTCCTGGAATCTCTAGAGCAACCAAGTATCCCATAGTTGCATTTCCACCATAAATGACTCCTTGAACAACACGACCCATGAGAGTGATCCCTTCTTCTGCCACTCCTGTAACACTCTCACAACTGTCATTGCCAACAGCTGCTATATTCTGAGTGTGATGATTCTCAGTTTGAAGGTTCAACGATGGCTCTCTAAGGAATAAATTTGAGGAAGGACGGCCTTGGCCTGCTCCTCATGAAGTTGTAAAATGGGATGAATCTCTTCGATTTCTCCTTGGCATCATTTTTTTAACTCATTTGTCTGAACTGAGTCTGAAATCTTAAGGGTAGAAAAGCCTTTATATCATCTTTTCTGCTGCTAATTAACCACAATCTAGAATATGAACATTTTAATGCAAAATTTGTCAGTATGCATTAGAGAATGCAACGTGAAATTTCGGTTAACATGCAAGCAGCTGTTTATAAATATTGCAACCATTCACTTCAGGAAAGAAACATTTTATCTATGCGGTACAAGTCTCTCCTACTTGGAGACTTGGATCTGCAAAGACATGCATAGAAACTCAAATGAGACCGGAACTTATTTTCAGAAATGGAACTAGGAGAAGCCCCAGTGAAACATCATGTACATACATAAAGAAACAAATATATTATTATATTTGTGCAGTAATATATTATTATATTTGTGCAGTGTTTTGGATAATAGAAAATTATTACAAGCAGAAACACAATTGGTCTTGGAAGCTCATGAAACCTATAAAACATCCAGTAATCAAAATTTTAAATATATATGATTTATTATAATCCTAGGACAATGATAATTATAATTTTTTAAAAAAATTTCATTCTTAATGATAATGATTTCACTTCTGAAAAGGGAAAAATTTATTCTTATGACTTGTCTATTAAGATGTTTCTTCTGCAAGAACATCACCTATAACAAAGAAAATTAAACTTACCGATAGGGTTTTTGTCACAGCTAATTCCAAAAGGAAAACCCTAAACACATTAAAATAGGGATTTTATCAAAATGTCCAAAGTATTGCCTGACTTGCATGATATCATCGTTGCCGACTTCTGTGAATTATGGCATCCCTAACAGCGTATTCATTTCAATTTAAAAGGCTCTCTCTGAATCATGTCTTCAAAATTAGAACATATATAAGCGGTTTTCAATGTAAAACAAATAGATTTGTTTAAGATTGAGAGAACTTTTACAATTGCATGCATTTCATGAAGCATACAAGAATCAACAAAACCATGAAAGATGTATAAACAAAAATAATTAAAGGCAAATTACCTAATTACAAATTTTGATAGCACCCAGAGGGATTGGTTAAAACTTAAACAACATGGTGCTGGAAATTGAAAACATCACCATTATCAAGCGGATGTACTAAATAATAAACCTGAAATATAACAAAAATTGAGAGAGAACATGCCTGGAATCCCGAATGAAACTCTTCAAGACTGTTTACTTGCAAATGGGATGTATCGGTGTGGCCTGCAAGCCATGATGGTTTGTCACAAATTTTGTGACTGCTGTGTTTCTCCTGTTCTGTTTCTACTTTGCGAAACCACAGGATTTACAACAGAGAAAGTACGTAAATGGCTGACAATGCTCGATCAAAAAGTGATAATATTTATATAGGCATAATACTAGAGACATGGGTGCACATGCCTCATGTATTTTATTGAAATTAGCTATATGAAAACTACTATTCTGCAATTTTTTGGACTTTTTATTACTTTTATTTTTCACTTTTTTGGTATTGGCAAGTAAAATTATTAAATTGTAAAATTTGATGCTTGGGTTTTTTTGCTTCTTTTCTTTATTTCTTTTGTTTTTACGGCCTCTTTTACATTTCTATTTCTTTGGTTTTTACTGCCTCTTTTACATTTTTCTCCCATATTTATCACAATAATTTTATAGGGTTTTGGAACATGAAAATAATTGAAACATAGGTACACCATAAGATATATAATTTAAATGAAATCTTATGAATCATCATTACTTATCAGAATTACAAACATAGGTACACGCCAAGATATATAGTCCAAATGAAACTTTATCAATAGCATTGCCCATAAGAATTGAACTCATGACTTAAAGCTTCCAAGTCAAGAGTCTTATCATTAAACTAACACATAATTGTTCATTTTTATGACAACATTTGTTGATGTGTAAATTTTCTGGAAAAACTCATTTAGGAGACAATTGCATAGGCACCTTAGTCTTAGTTGGAGAGTGCTATCTAATGTTTCAAAAAAGTAAATTAAACTGAAAAGAAAAAATACCGAATTTCAATAAAATAAATTTTTCAAAATTTTAATGAAAATATAACAACTAATAAATTTTAAACTTTACCTTTGTCTTCGGTTCATCGGTTCATGGTTGCCAGTGGTGCCCACTTCTATAAAACCGGCTACACGAACGTGAATGTGCCGATTTGCCAATGATGGAAGGAGAGAGAGAGAGCTGGTCGGTTGACGACACTTCTCTGAATTTCATTTTGCTAGTTTCAATTCAACTTGGGTTTTTCTCTTTGTCCTAGTGGGTATAGGTTTAAGATACTCAAAGTATGTTGAATACTCAAATATGTACCAGTAAACTTTCAGTATCTATGTTAACCCCAACTGCCAGTGGTGCCCACTTCTATAAAACCGGCTACACGAACGTGAATGTGCGCTGTGTGTTGCCGGTGATGGAAAGAGACAGACACTTCTCTGAATTTCACTTTGGTTGTTTCAATTTCACTTGTGTTTTTCTCTTTGTCATACTGGGTGTGGGTTTAAGATACTCAAAGTATGTTAAATACCCAAATGTTAAATCTAGGTATTGTGTATGTAGGTGAGTATCTATGTTAACCCCAGGTGCCAGTGGTGCCCACTTCTATAAAACTGGTTACATGAACGTGAATGTGCTGTGTGTTGCCTGTGATGGAAAGAGACAGGTCCGTCTTGCCCAATCAGAGCTGCCGCTATGGTGCCCTGCATCGCCATGTGCAGTGCCGTCAAATACGCATCGCCATGCGCCTTGCTGTCGCTTAACGCCCATGTTGTTGCACTATCATGCGCCTGCTGATCAGACCGGAAGGGAGGAGAGATGCACTGCTGACTTCTGATTTCACCAGCCAGAGAGAGAGCTCGGATCTGCAACTGCACGCACCCTGCTAGAGAGAGGAAAGGCTGTTGGATAGAGGAAAAGGTTTTCTAGAGTTGCTGATCCCTGCCTTCCTTTTATAGCCGCCCTTACTGCAGTTACCGTGTAGGCTGGTTGCCACGGCCGCACATCCTGTTTGCCACTGCTGCATGTAACTCTCGCCATGACTGGCACCACCACCCCACGTCCCACGTTTTTCGGTCTTGACGTCCACCTTCCCCTTGCCTGGCGTAATCGCCACCACGTTCTTCACAGCCTCGTCTGCAAGTGTATATCTCAGTCAGTTCCTGCATATTATGTCTTCCGACTGTGTTCTAATTTTAGTGGTGAATGGGATCCTATGACAGGCAAGCAGGTCTTATGTGTTCTCAAAATCACAAAAGGAAGGCAGAGTTTTAACAGTCAGTCAAACTTGGGTAAAAGCATTCACAATTTTAAGGTTTTTATAGTAAACTCACTCAAACTCAGTCAGAGAAAAACTAGTTTTAATGCCAAGTCATGCCTACTATTTTCAAGTTTGTATCTTCGTTTACTTTGTTAGTTGCCATCACCTTAATGGACATTTCAATAAGTTGTTTTATATAGCATTGCTGGGTATTTCAAGCTCATAAAGCTGATTGGATTTTCATTACTTAGAAGCTTAATTGATCAATTAAGAAAAAAAGAAATCAAAATTTTAAGTTAAAAGGACTCTCAAATTTGCCACATATATTTCAAACTTGAGGAAGTTGTTTCAAGACTCCTCCAACTATAAGCAATTAAAATACAGCAGAAAATAGAGTGAGCAACAGAAATTTCAATGCTCACCTCAGAGTACCAAAGAGAGTTCAAATCTAAAATGCAAAAAGAATTTTTAAAGAATTTTAAAGCATTAGAATATGAAAAAATGTAGTTATAGATATTCACTTTGACAGTCAATCAACCTCCATTTGATAAATGTACTAATTTCACTTGGTGTTAGAGTCAATTTAAAAAACAATTACCCCTTTCTTTGAAATTCTAGGTCCAAAATCATATGGCTTTTTAATGTATGAATACATTTAAAGGTTGAAAGCTTTTGTTGGGTTGTACTTTTAATAGCATTTGGTTTACTTTTATTTAATATCTATCTAAGCATTTGCGTTGTTGTCACACATTTGTTTTTCATGATGCATTTTAAAATCCGACATTTAACACCACATAACATAACAAGATGGATCCCTATCATGTAAAGTTTTCTCTAGTGTCATTAGGATCTTTTTGGAGTGTAATACAACACTAGCATGTCTAAATGGCAATTACTATATATTTTATATTGTAATGAAGTAAAAGAAACCTTTATGGTATAATAGTGTCTTTCTCCGGCTCATCAACTATTTATTTAATTTATCATAATGTAATGATATGTACCTTATCTATGTTTCTCTAAAGGATAATTCAAACTTTTTCATATGATAACCTAAAACATGTTGTTGATCACGGCCCCATTCCTAGCATGGGTGATGTTTGCATCAACAACATCAATGATCAATGTTGGTACTAAACTTTTTTTTATTTCTAAATATTTGTATAGTATGAGGTACAGCTAGACCCATTTCCCTAATTTCTGTTCTAGGACAAGATCAATCCTTAGGCACTTAATATAATCATGTTGAAAATAGTATATGGGTGTTCATGGTTGGTTTTCTTGTTCATGCTTCTTTAAAGAAATGTCAATGGTGAATATTTTTTTAAAACGAAGAAATTATGGTTTTTTCTTTTAAGCATTATCATAAAATTGGTGTTGAAACCCAAAAGAATAGCTATAAGTATACCCTAAGACATATAGCTAATAGGATACATTAGAAGAATTTAAAATGAATATAAAAATACTTCAAGTACAATTTAAATTAGTAACCTCTTTTCTAACAAAATATTAAGCTAACCACTTAGCCAACTATCACTAGTAAATACTTTATCTTAATTTATTAAGAGTATCAAGATAAAGCCAAAAACATGTAATGAACATACATGGGAGGAATTATAGAGAAATCTAATGATACCTTAAGTATTGGTGGGGTTGGAGGAAGGTACTCCTCTATTGTCACACCTAAAGCCAAAGGTAGGAATTGAACTCACAACCTCCTCACTAAGAGATAAGTATCTTGACAACTATACAACACCCCTAGGTGAAAGGTGTCAAAACACAAAACTTTCTTGAACAATATTTACCCCAAAACATGCACTTAAATTAGAACTTTACAACTTAACATTGCCCATTATAGTCAACCCATAATGATGCCTCAAGTATAATTCCAATAGGCAATCTCTGGCCTAGTAAGATAATGGGCTAACTACTTGAACCATTTGCCATTAGGATTAATTATTCTTACATTTTATGAAAGTATCATATTTGCTACATGAATCTTTAGGATATAAAGGAGGGTGGGGGTTGTTGAAACCCAAAATGTTTTTTCAAACAATATTCACCTTTAAGATATATAGTCAAATTAAAATTATATAACTCAACATTGCTTACTAGAATTGATTATATAACTTAACATTGATTATTTGGTTATTTTGATCATGTTTAGAACATTATAGTTTACTTTCAAGTTTGCATTTCTTGTTTCATGTTGTTTTTGTTTCCCCACCATTTGCATTTTCATTCAAAATTTTCTAGTTCTTGCACTTGCATACAATCTGTAGTTTGGGGGCTAAGTGTTGAGACCAACCTCACCCATGCTAAGCATAGGGCCTTGTTTGAACGAGTTTAATAAAATAAAAATATAAAAAATAAAAATATAAAATTAAAAAATTAAAAATAGAGCGCCATGAGCTTGCACATGGCCACTTTCCATGTGCTAGTGGGCTTCATTGGCCCATAAAAAAATAGATTTTAAAACGTTGATCAAGCATCCACCCATGACTTATGATCCATGATGATTATCCTATTTTTTTTCTTTTGCAGCGATATGAGGAAAAAGGTAAAAAAAATTCACGGCAAAGGTGGCTAGTAATTTAGGGTTAGGGTTTTCTCCTGCAAGGCCGCTATAAAGAGGGATGAAGTTAGAGTTTAGAGGGGGCGAGAGGGGGAGTCGGCAGCCAAGGCGGCACCTATTCTCTGACAACGATCAGGGGATTTTCAGTTCACCACCAGAGAGGATTTTCTGTTCAAACAGCGAACATTTTTTTTCTTGTTGTTCAAGAGCCACAAGTCTCTCACAGGATTTTTCTGTTCAAGAGGTGCAAGTCTGTTGTGCACGAAAGAGAACATTTTCTTTCCTGTTTTCTTTTCTACCCACACGGTAGAGACCAAGCTGACACCGGGAAGACCAATGGCTGAATTTTCCTTCTGCTTAGAGCACCAGATAAATTTTTATTTTATGTTATTTATTTTACTCAAAACTACAAAAATGTTTAATTTTTATTTTTATATGTTTTTCGAAATAACAAAATGCTTCTAAAATCAAATTTAAGTTTTTAATATTTTGTTTAAAATATTGTTATTATTATTTTGTCACATAGCCCTTTCTAGCTGAGACTATTCTCGGGTTCCGTACCCATACGGGAGGCGCCCTAGGCGATAGTCTCCTAAAACGAGTTTTCATAGGTGTTGGCGGCGTGTCCAAAATTTACACATCAACACCTTTTTGGCACTAGAAGGAGGGTAGTTTCTCAACCTTTTTTTTATTTTTCTTTTATGTTTCTTTTTCTATTTTTTTTATTACTGTCTATTTAATTTTTGCCTATCTATTTTCAGTTTTATTGCTCTATTTTAGTTTCAAATTTTCAAATTTTCCAAATTTATATTTTAGCAATCCTTTTTAATTTTTTTTTTTCAAAATTTAATTGAGGTGATTTAAATTATTTTACTTTTTATTTACTTTTCTGAAATTTTGCAATTTCAATTTTACTTTTAAAAATTTTAAAAAATAAAAAAATATAGCATTGAAATGTTTTCTTTTTATTTTAATTTTCACAGCTTATTAGCATTTTACATTTCCTGTTATTTTTCTTTTTATGAGTGACTTTTCTTACGGAGTATCTCAACAAAGAACTCATACTCCTGCCCCTAGTCAACCAGCTACTCGTCAATTTACTTTAAGAAAACAACGTGCTTCACTTTTTTCAAGTTCAATTCCTAAGAAACCTCGGATTAAGATGGCAGCCCATCAACCCCCGGCTCCCTTAGTAAGAAACTCTTTTAACTTTCACAATTATCATGACATACCAAAATCTCTTCAAAACATAAACTTGTTCTTCGATCCTGCAACCCCTACGAATGATGTCTGCCAACATATACAATGTTTTGAAACCTTATTAGGGATCCACAACATTATACATAATGATGTGGCATGTACAGTATTTGTAACAACATTTAGGACCAAAGCAACCCAATGGTTCTTAATGCTTCCTGATGCCTCTATTAACACATGGCAAGAATTCAAAAACAAGTTTTTGAATCAATTTGACAAATTTACAAGTCCTGCTATCGCATCAAGAAACTTTACCAGCCTAAGAAAGCTACCTGGGGAAAATGTTAGGGATTATAACCTTAGATTCCTTCATCAACTAGCCTATGTGCCAAATGAGATGCGACCACAATCAGATGGTATCCTCAACTTCTATCTCTCTACCATTGACTCATGAAAAAGATAGTTGATTCTTAAATGACTTCAGTGGCATTTCTTTTATCAAAGGATCAGCTATCACTAATTTAGTGCTTATATGCACAATGACCACTTTGTTTTCCTTAATTTTTTCCCTTATAGTTAAGTAGTCTATGTCGATGTATTTACTTCAACTGCCACTCTTATTATTCTTAGCCATAAAGATAGTAGCTAAATTGTCTCGAAACATTCTTAATGGCCTATATATAGAATCCAAAATTCTAAGCCTTGTTATGAAACTCTTTAACCATACAACATGTGAAGTAGCCTTAAAAGAAGAAATGAACTCTACCTTCATTGTAAAAGTAGCAATCAAAGTTTTCTTTCCACTCCTCTAGGATATAGGCCCTCTAGCTAGCATAAAAACATAACTAGATGTGGATTTCCATGAATTAACATAGCAAGCAAAGCCTAAATCGAAGTAGCCAGTCACCTCCAAGAGTTAATTCATTTATACATAAGCATGTAGTCTTTTGTACCTTGAAGGTACCTCATCACTTTGTTTGCAATCCTCCAATGTTAATACTTGGATTACTCTGATACCTGAATGCCAATGACATAAGATGCCTCACCTAGATTCTTCATGTCAAAATTCTTCGAGAGAAAATATTTCACCTCATATAGAAATCCATTATTATTGGTTGCAAGAAGGATATCATCTACATATAGAATAAGAACACAAATTTTACTTCCACTGACCTTCTGGTATATACATTGATCCATGATGTTTTCTTCAAAACCAAATGAAGTGAAGAGATCATGGAATTTTAAGTACCATTGATGGGAGGTCTTTTTCAATCCATATATTTATTTCTTGAGCTTGCATACTAATTACTTACTCTTACTAAAGAAAAATCCTTCGAGTTGTTTCATATAAACCTCTTCCTCTATATCACAATTAAGGAATGATATTTTCACATCCATTTGATGTAATTCAAGATTAAAATGTGCAACCAATGTCATGATAACACGAAGGGAGTCCTTCTTAGATATAGGAGAAAAGGTCTCCTTGTAATCTATTCCCTTTTTCTGAGTGAACCCTTTAATGACATGTCTTGCCTTATATCTTTCAATGTTTTCCAATGAGTCTTTCTTAGTATTGAAGACCCATTTGCATCCAATGGATTTTACACCAGCAAGCAACTTGACAAGATCCTAGACTCCATTAGATGACATAGAGTTCGTCTCATCTTTCATTGCATCATACCACAAGTTAGATTCCTTACAATTCATGGCTTGTGAAAACATTTTGAGATCATTTTCAGCTCCCATGTTGGAGTCAGACTCCTGTAGATACACCATATAGTCACTAGAAATCACTAATCACCTTACTCTAGTAGATATTTTTAATGTTGGTTCATCATTCTCTTGAGGATCATGATGTTCAATAGGTTATGGTATTTGTTGTTTAGCTGGATCTACTACTTCTTGATCATTATTTTGTGGTATTTTGTTGTTCATTACAGATTTGTGCTCTAGGTGTATTGTGCACAACAATCATTCTATCATTTGAAATAGTGGGTTGAGCATCTGTATAATCTATCTTAGGAATAATGTTCCAAGATCTATTGCTCCCACTAATCAAGTCATTCTCAAGAAATTTATCATTCCTTGATTCCACAAACCTAGTAGTATGTGATGGGCAATAAAATCTATATCCCTTAGAACATTTAGCATATGCAATGAAATACCTACTTATGCTCCTTGGGTCTAGCTTTTTTTCTTATGGATTATAGACTCCTACTTCAGATGGGCATCCCCAAATGCGTATATGTTGCAAACTCGGTTTTCAACCTTTTCATAATTCAGATGATGTCTTTGAGACAACCTTGGTTGGAACTCAATTTAATATATACACCACTTTCTTCAGAGCTTTAGTCCACAAGAATGTAGGAAGCTTGGAGCTACTAAGCATACTCTGCACCATGTCCAATAATGTTTAGTTTCTTCTTTCTACCATAACTTTACAAAACAAAATTTTGCACCACAATCATACTTCTTGAACTACATATAATTATGTAAAAATGACCACTATTGAAACCTCCAAGATGATATATGCTAAAAGAGAAAAAACTTTTAGGATTAGAAAATACATCAAAAGATGATCCAATGACACTAATTTCACCTTAATCAAACTCTTGGAAGCAAAGTTATGTGCATTTAAATTTTAATTAATAAAATCATTAATAATAATATTTGATTATAGCAAGTGATAATTGAATCTCACATAAAATCTCATGTAATAATAGGTTCATAAAATATAATATTCCAACCTTGCTAGTCTCATTAACACCGCATCTAATATTCAACAAGTCCACATCCTTTTATACATCATATATTTATTCATATATAATCTGTAACCAAAATCATAAAATTTTGGAAAATTTACAAACAATACATTCAAACTCAATCTTTTAACAATCTACCCCACATGCCCACATTACATGATCATATATACTAATTCAATACAAAAATACAAAGGAAAGATAAAGAAAACTGATAATTATAATTGTTAAAGAAAAAAGTCCAAAATAAGCATGAAATCCTCAAAAAACTAGTAAAACTCTATTTTTCTTCAAACAAGTTCCATAGCCATGTAGATATAACTACAACAATCCCAAATCCAACTTTAGAACCTGTAAAATTATTTTATAAAGATAAAATTTTGGAAAAAGAGCGAAAAAATAGAAGAAAACTGAAGAAATAGGAAAGAAAAAACTCAAAATTAATTCATGTCTCTATGAAAATAGAAAACCTTAATTCTTATGGTACATGGTGAAGAGACTATGGGTGAAAAATGAAATGCATTGGAGTTGTTTTCATTTTAACTAATGCATATACATTATGTATAAAAGTTATTTTTTTTTGTTATGCACATCACATGAAAAAATTTATTCCATTTTTCATTTTAATTTTTTTTCAATTGATATTTTTTTAAGTTCATTTCATTTTTTTATTCCTTAATTAATACTCCACACTTTAAACATGCATAACAAACACACAAAGACTCCAAATTAAAATTTGTTTGAACCTATGAGGTCCCCATCAAACACTATATACATTCACATGTTAAAATCACATCCAAGCATCACAAAACATAGCACTATAGTTGAAATGCATAAGCATCAAATCACACATAAATCATATATATGTACTAAATAGTTGTTGTTGTACCCCAATCTAACATCCTTGCTAGCCACATCACCTATCTAACATATCACAGGGCTAGTCTACATAATCATATTAGTTAATCATGTAAATACATAATAATCATAGCATAAATGCTAAGGAATCATAACATATAAAGTGCAATCATAACAAACTAACTCATCCTTGATAACCCATTGAGACTACACATAGAAATAATATATAAATCATAATCATACTTCCATGTTCAATATCTCTAGAAGGGATGTAACACTCTTCCCTCCTTGAGAATCTTTCTCTTGGAAGATCTTAGGATGACTTGCATGCATCTTAACCTCCAACTATCAAGTAGCCTCTCAAGCTCCATGTCTATTTTACAAAACCTTGATCATAGGCAAAACTTTATTGTGTAGCTCTCACACCATGCAATCAACAATCTCTACTGGCCATTGTACATAACTAACATGGTACTGTAATTGTATCATTGAATGATTAATTGCATGATGTTCATCAATCACATAACATCACAACATATATACATAAAACACATCATGTACATGTGCCAAGTAAAGAGATAATTCCGTTCAATAGGCTAGTCTCCCAATTCTCCTAAGTACCTAAAAAGGACCAATGTACATAGGAGCTAATTTCTCATTTCAACCAAATCATGTAAGTTCCTTTAGGGCAGAAACATGAAGAAATACATTCTTCTCAGCTATAAACTCCAATAGTCTTTGATGCTTATTGGAATATGCTACATACCTCTCTTGTGTAGCTCTTAATCTTTCTTGGATCTCTCAAACCTACCGTGTGGTCTCATTCATCAAATCTATGCTTTCTTGCTAGCGATCTTCTATGGGATTATAACATAAAGCTATTGTACATGGCCTACATATAAAATCTCATATGGTGCTACTTGAAAACTCTTCTGATAACTATTATTATATTCAAATTCAACTAGTCGTAGCATTTGATCCTAGCCATGTCTATACTACAAAGCATAGGCTCTTAACATATTCTCAAGAATCTAATTCCCCCACTTAGTTTGGCCATCTATTTTGGATGGTATGCCAAACTCATATTCAACTTTATACCCATCTCTTTTTGAAATGCCTGCCAAAAATGTGACATGAATCAGACATCTTCATTACTAATAATCCACCATGCTACACCATGCAAGTACACTATCTCTACAACAAAGAGGTGTGCAGTCTCTATTGCACTCATTGATGCTCATGTGACAAGGGAATGAGTAGACTTTTTCAATAAGTTAAAAACTACTAATATAGCATCATGGCTACTGCAATCCTATAGAAGACTAACAATGAAATCCATACCAATGACCTCTTATTTCCACTGAGGAATATCATGCGAATGTAAATATCTTCTAGGTATTTGAAACTTTATCTTTACTTGCTGACAAATCAGACATCAAGAAACATAGTACCCTACAATCCTCTTCATACTAAAACACCAATGCATCCATTGTAAACCCTGGTCCATCTTTTGACTACCTAGATGCATTTGGTATCTACTCATGTGGGCCTCATCCATCAACTAAAATCATAGAATTTCTAGAATACATACTCAAGAATTTCTCCATTACACACCATGATTATCCATAAAGAATGGTCCATCAGAGGTGATCTATTACCTTAACTCTTGACATCATGGATCCTAATGTTATTTCTTTCAAATATGATACTATAATTTTGATTAAATATTCAAGATACTAAGCTTACTTTCTAACCTTCTCACTGCATTAGCTACTTTGTTAGTTTTGCTAGACCTATATTTAATAGAAAAATTAAAGTCAACAAGAAACTTCATCCATCTACATTGTCACAAGTTTAATTGAGGCTAACTCATAAGATATTGGAGGCTCTTATGGTCAGTCCAAATAGTAACCTACTCCTCATATCGATAATGCTACCAAATCTTCAATGCAAATATCACATCACCTAATTCTAGATCATGCACAAAATATCTGATTTCATGCAGTCTTAATTGCTAAGATGCATAAGTCACAACCTATATATTTTGCATCAACACTCAACCAAATCTATCTTTTCAAGCATTAGTGCTAACATCATATGGATGTCCTGGTGTAGGAGATACTAACACTAGAGTAGTCACCAATCTATGCTTCAACTCCTCAAATGCAGCCTGATAAGATAAGCTCTGAATAAAACTAGTCTCCTTCCTCAACAATTGAGTCAAAGAAGATGGTATCTAGGAAAAATATTCTACAAACCTACAATAATATCTTGCTAATTCCAAGAATCCTTACATTTCTACAACTAACTATAGTACAAGCCAATCATGAATAAATGCAATCTTGGTAAGATCAACAAAGATACTAGATCATGATACCACATGCCTTAAGAATTGAATCTCTGACTACCATAATAAGCACTTGGATGACTGAGCATACAACTAGTACTTCTTCAAATTTTGTAATATTTTCTGTATGTACTCTAGTGAATTATTTGTAGTTGAAGCTATGCTATATCTAGCATGTAGCATCGCACATCAATCCAACAAGGTAAGCATTCATCCACTACATGCTAAATTGGCACAACACTCATATGCTATGACATTAAACTAGTATAGTATGTTCACTATGATGCTAAACTAGAAAAGCATATGTACGCTATGATGCTAAACTAGCATAGCATTTATCCACTATAATTCTAAACTAGAATAATGCATCTGCTATGATGCTAAACTAGCACAACTTGTATTCTATGACTTTAAACTGGCACATAGGTTTGCATGCATATAACCCTCATCTGCTATAATGTTAACCTAGCACAACATTCATCTACTACGATACTAAATTGGCACAATAGTGTGCTACGATGACAAACTAACATAGCTTATCCCTAATGATGCTAAACTAGCACAACAT
>MNCI01032883.1:117721-133801 GCA_015680685.1 Gnetum montanum | reverse complement strand
GCTGCGTCCCGATGTTGAAGGAGAGGGTGAATGTTGCGATGAAGGGGAAGAGGAAGGAGAACCATCGTCATGATGATGTTTCCTACCTTCCCTTCAGTGATCTCAACCCCGATCATGATGACGATCAGAATGCTCACCCTTATCTTGTGTTTGTGTTCCCTCATTGAACACTTAGTGTTCATGGGGATCAAAACCAGGGTTCTGTATCGTGGAGTGTAGATTTTGATACACCACCTCCTCACCATCGTTAGTAGGGGGAACATTATTTTGTGGAGAACCTATTGAAATAGGTTCACCACCCTTAATTTCTCTTATGATGAGCGAAGCATTACGGGGTTCTTTGCCCTTCAATGATGTGTGGTAACTCTCGTGCCGTGAGTCCCGTTGACGTTGCGCTTCTGTGGGATGGTAGTCCCTTACATTGTAATCGAGCACAACGTACTCAACGTATAATTACAACATGCCAATTCGTGCAAGGGCATGAAGTAGCATGTTGGGGGCAGCTCTATCTGGAGGTAACACTATGTTACCCTCCAAGTCTCTCCAACACAGTTGTTCATCTTGATGGAAGACAAAGGTAAAGTCGGGTATATATTCATCGTGATGAATATATACCACACTAAATTGTTGAGGAACTGACAATTCTTGGTTATGTATGTTGTGCCACCAAATATCTCTAGTGTTACTCCTAGGGGATGAAGTGCTTTTGTGTAGAGAAGAAGACATTTTTGTCTTACTCGGTGTGTTGTTTGTCATTATGTTATTTTTCTCTTGATTAATCCTAAGGGTTCGTTTTAGCTACCAATGATGTAAATGATTTCCTATGTTCTACGTAGTGCACAAACAACTAAGTCCCCGGCAATGGTGCCAATGATCAGTGGCGAGGTACCCCTACACTCAACCATACAAATACGAGTGTTACACATGCGATCTAGTCGAATCCAAGGACTAAGTGCTTACGTGCCTTACGGAATACTTAAGGTTAATTAATCGTTGTCTTCCCAGACTTACTTGTATTGTCACGGTTATATGGTTAAGTAAGTCTGAGGTGTATGATTTGTATGACTTTTATCTTTTATTGCCTATACTAAGTAACTAACTTTCACTAACTAAGCTTTAATCGTCCTAGCATCAGTATCCGTTCCCACTTTCCATACACACCCTAAACTAATGCAATGCTACTGGGATTACCAAATGCTATTTGTTACTAGGTTACAAAGCATAGCATACATGCTCGAAGTGATCGTACTGAATGCACTTAACTAGGAGTTGAGGGTGGAGAAAGATTAATTATCTAAGAAAGCATTTAAGCATTTAACATTAAGTAAATCCTAATTAGCTTAGTCCATGCACTGCAAGGTTCATTAGAAAGTTTGTCTTTATTTCCGTACACAAATGTGTGCTCAGGTACAATTTGCTCGAATAAAGATCTGTTCACTTTGAGATTCCTATTGCGAGCACATGGAAATTATTCTATCTCTAGAATGGTAAAACTGCCAGAGTTTCGCTAAGGGTCTAGATCTAGATGGAGAAACAAGGGAGAGTCACCTCTTATTGCCATAGTTAGGCAATTGTTACACTCAAAGAGCAGGCTTCAAAGATCAAAAATTGGCGTGAAATGTATCATTTTCATCTTACTCACATTGAGGTCATGCTCAGGTCACGTTAACTCATGCTGGCAGCATGAGTCTAGCGTGAGTACTGATCATGCCCAGTCAAAAGCATGCCAAACACATGCTGAGGACACGCCAAGAAAAAAGAAACTCATGCTGGAAGCTTTGGTGAAGCCAAAATGCCTCAAACGACCACAAAACCATTTACATCAGGTACCTACAACAGTCAATCCATGGATCAAGAAGTTTCAAGCAAACCGAAGCCAATTTCTCTTGTTGTACACTATCATTTTTATTGTAAATTTTCACCATTTGTGAGCTTGTCAAGCTCTTACACTCCAAATTGTATCTAGTTCTATGGGTGTAAGCTAGCTTGCATAAGCCAATACATGTTGTAAGATACAGTGCATCTGGTCAAGAACGTAGCCTGCCTATGCACGTCCAATTCACACGTAGCTGTCCATCAAACACCTGTCACATGATCCATTTCCCTCTCATCTCTCAGCTGTTGATCTCATCCATGAATTTCATACTCGAGCCTAGCCAAATATTATAAATACCCCATCCATTCACATAAACGTGGTCTGCAATTTTGGAGGTTGACGGCTTTGGGAGCATTGATGAGTAACTTTGGATGCTCAGGCGCACGTGACTCCTAGCATCCAAGCACTTGTAAGCACATCACTCCGAGGCTTAGCACTTGACTTGCCATCCACACACAACTACGCTTTGAATGGTGCACATCCTTGTTAAGAAATATAATATAGTTCATTATTGGCTTCCATTACATTGTTTGCTCTATTTTTTATCTATTTTACACTTCTTTATATGCTTTGTTTACATTTCGTACGTCACTAGTTACGATAACCCCAACGTAAGCCATAGCTTACACTCGGGGAAGTCCTTGGTTGATTTGCGTGTAGACCATCCAAGGTACTTTACCTTTGTTTGTTTCTTTTCCAGCTTACCCTCACATGAAGGTAGGATCGGCTGTGTCTCTCCAGCAATCTTTCAGCATTTAGTTTTCCCTTCTAGCCTTACATCGACGATTTCGGTCAGCACAGTAAATTGGCGCTAGAAGGAGGGCCAACTTGTTTACCATCCCATTAAAACATTGATCACGCTACCTTTTAAACACTGCATAGACCAAGCGCCGAACTCAAGCTGAGCTTTCTCAAGCCCACCCTAGTCTGCTCATGCTAAATTAATCGAGCGTACAACCCTGCAAAATTCTTACGTTACAGCCAACATTTCAAACTCTACAACTGCATCATCAGAACCCAAACAGTGTACACACGCTGCTTAAACAAGCTACTTCATAGGTAGCCTGCCAAGTAACTTTCCCACCACCACCATCGATTGATCATAGTGAGCTCCTCTCAGTACTTGCAACCTACATCTTGCCTAGTACACGCCCAGCTTGTCTAGCTAGCTTACTCACGCTCAGCTTGTTAAGCTAGCTTACTCATGCCCAACTTGTCAAGCCATCTTACTCACGCCTAGCTTGTCAAGCTAGCTTACTCATGCCCAGCTTGTCAAGCCAACTTACTCACGCTCAGCTTGTCAAGCCCAATTTACTTACGCCACTATGAAATCTTCCTGGATCAACATAGCAACACTGCAGATCTTTGACTTTGGGGTCAGGACCTCGAACCTTGTGACTGCGATAGAACCCATAACTGTCATTGAAGAGATGAACCCTGAAGGTCCAACTTACTAATCACTTAGACTACAATCTAAGCATGGGGATTCATACCATATCATTAGTCTTCATGCCCATACAAACCCATTATTCCAACCTTTCTTGGAAGAAACCATACTTCCTCCTTCATCCGCAAACACTCGAGCATCGGTTTCTCTATAGGAAATACCCACTTCCATTTCCACCTTCTCCATGCACAAAATTCAATCTAATACGTCCATCTCCATCATACCTCTACAAGTACTGTCCCAACAATCCCCTCCTCAAACTAATGTAGGATCAATCTTCCAACCTCAAGTAATTGGGATGCCATTAGTTATACTAGCTTCCACATCCACCCACTACATACCACAAATACAAACCCATGGAGCACATTTGGTTACTTCAGCCCAACACGTTCAGGGTGTCACCTCACAACCTGTGGCTGGGCAGTGGGTTTCACTAGCTGTTTAGCAACACCAACCTACTCATTAAAATGTACCACACCCTACAGTCCCATCTTTGAATGTTGCTCCACCACAACAACCAACAATTCAACAGTCTCCCTTTTCACAGATAATGCAGCAATCAAACTACTACCAATCGCAATCTACTCAACTAGTTGGTCTTCCTACCACCCAAGAGTGGGCAGACGTAAAGAAAAGGATGCACACATTAACTGAGGAGATAAAGCGCCTTAAAGCTGCAAACACTGAAGAAGTCAAGGTGCGGGACTTCTACCAAGATGACCCAATCAACCCTTTAGTTCCACCATTAACCTTATTGTCAGGAATCTCATTACCTCAACTAACCAAATATAATGGAGAGGGAGGTCCAAACACCCATTTGGTAACATTTCGACTAGAATGTCTATTGCTTCAGGCCTAGCCTCATGTAATTCTACATGTATTTTTTATGTCCTTGATAGGAAAATTCTTAGACTGGTACAAAGCTTTACCTCGTAACTCCATATCCTCTCTTGAGGATTTGTTACATTAGTTCGTTACCCATTTCAAATATAATTTAAAGTTAGAAGCCACACTAGTTAGCCTAATTCAGATTAAACAAGTGCTAGTAGAGCCAGTACAAAAATTTATCCAAAGGTGAAGTGCAACCCTGAATGAACTTCACGAGCCCATCCCTAAAACATACTTGCTTACCATCCTTAAGGCTACCATGAATGACTTCATTAAATCAAAACTTTATTATTTGAGTGCCTGTACTTTGAGTCAAGCATTCGCACAAATTAAGAACATAAAAGAGGCGACGCAAGCAACGACCCAACTTACTTAACCTTTAGGAGCCAACATATGAAGAAGGATAAGGATAAATCCAAAACAATGGTAGCAGTAGTGGCGGAGACAGCCCAAACTAACAATTTAGGATAGAAAGAAAAACAACCCACTACTCCAACCAGCCATGAAAGAACCACATCTACTCCTACACTTGAATCTTCCTCAACCAAAACCACAAACATGGATCACACTCGTACATTTGAATGAAAATATCCTACCCAATACACACCCTTGCCTATGAAGCCTTCACAATTATTAGATCAACTTCTAAGGGCCGAGTTAATCAAACACAAACAAATGTCCCCCGCGGCGTCCCAAAAACATGATAGATTCTGTGAGTTGGCTAAAAACCCAACTTTAGCAACAGCCGATGAGCCCCCTGTTCCAAGAGGCTTTAGGTTGGACAAGTTTTGCGAATATCACCAATGGTGTGGGCATGGAACTGACTACTGCTTCACCTTAAAACAAGATATACAATGCATGATTAACAAGGGTGAAATAGTATTTGACGAGGCAAACCTAGTAAAGCCCCAAAACCAACCCATGGGGGTCTACAAGGATCCTCTCAATACTAAGGACACACCATATGTGATTAACACTATCCATGTGGACAATGGACAAGACATTCCTCAAAAACTTTTTGTAATTTGTAGGCCTTTTGAAACTCCATCTACCTCAACACCTCCCCAAACCCCTTTTGTCATATGCAGATTCCCTACACCACAAAAACCATTTGTCATTCGTGTACCTCCTTCTGTCGAAGCAGAAACCACACCATCAGAATCCCGACCCACTCCCTTTGTGATTCGGGTGCTAGAACACCCTAACATGCAACCCCCTATAGTTCCCCCATGACCCTTGTGAGAGCGCCTTTTTAAGAGGCTGACAAGAGAGTGCCTTGAAAAGGAACATCATGAGCACAAATTGGGATCACCAAAGCCCATACCACTAAATGCTATTCCTATGGTTCCGTCCACCAGTGAGCCTAGCACAAGTCATCGAGACAGGGATACTAGCACTCTCAAGGCCCCAAACTCAACATCCCCAATTACTAACATAAGAATCTTTCCACGAGAGATATGAATGTTGGGTCAAATGGACCAAGTCTCCACAGACTAGAGCATCCCAAGCGGTAAGGATCTAGTGAGTGCATTGACCCAAGTCACACAAGCTTTGAAACAAAAGAACATCTCTTTAAGCCTGTACGATCTAGTAATGACCTCACGGGTACATTGGGAAGCTCTCGTGCATATGTTAACTTTGATTCCTGTTAGTGAGGGCCTTCTCGTAGATGAGCCGTCCATTTATGTAGTACTGTCCCCACAACCTCAAGAATTGAAGTCCACATCCCTAGAATTTCATCCCGACGATATTAAGCAAGATGAGAAAACTGGAGAGGTCACTACAGCCCCTATGTTCATAACAATACAAGTCAACCACTTCAAGATATGTAGGGTGCATGTTGATGACAGTGTAGCAACAAACATAATACCCTTTCCTATCATCAAAAAATTGGGTCTTACAAAGCATTTACGACCCACAACAACTTCCTTTTTAAAACTGTTCAGTGGTTCCTGTGTCGTGGTAAAAGGCATGATTAGCTTGGATATCATAGCAGGGGACCAGTTCCCCACATTGACTAAATTCGTAGTGGTTGATGAAATGTCGGGGTTCAATATGATCCTAGGACGACCTTGGTTAGCTCAACTTAGAGTCATATCCTCACCAATCCATCAAGAAATCCACCTACCTTATGAGGGTGGTGAAATTATCATACACAGGGATACAATAGCATCACTCACTTCCTTGCACTTGGGAATGGATCAAGGATCAGAGGTTGAGTTCTCTAGGCCAAAACAAGAAACCATGAGTGCACTTCAAGACACGAACCAACCATTAACCCATGATCCTACTAGAACTGAGGAAGCATTGGACGTCACAGACATAGGAGCCATTCCCACTGACATCTCTTGGTTGGAGCTACCTTTTGACATCTCCAGTGAAGGGGAAGGGGAGTATAAGATCGTACCTACATGCCCTACCCCTCACGTCAAACTACGAAGAATAAAAAAATAGCTCAATAACTAGGGAAAACTATCAAGCCTCCAGAATGGCGTTAAACTACCAACCATCCGGTATGACATTAAACTGTCAGCGAACGTTCGAAATGACGTTAAACTAGCCACAGTTAGAAATGGTTGATTCCTTTTAAGTTTCCTAAAACTGTTATCACTTTCGGTCCATTATGGCCTAAAACTAGTAATCCCTCTTTCTTTGTTCAACATAGATGCAACAGTCCACCATGACTCTAAACTGATGTGCATAGTCCGAAATGGCCTTAAACTAGAGCTCAGTATGTTGCAAGTTTACAAACTCTTGTTACATTATGTCAAATTTTCATTTCATGCATTCTCGTTACTTTTCTTTTTACAAATATTTGCCTTATGTTTTGTTCTACATTTTGAAATCTTGTTTTACATTCAGCTACATGCATATGTTCACAATATACTTGAGAAGATAAGAAAAACAACAAATATATATATATAATATTGAATGTCGACATGGCAATAAAATGCCAACACATTATGTCATGATTAAATCCATATCATTACATCTATCCTCATACATTTCCATTAGACAACAAAAATCCAAAACATTTTGGTAGCTAAAGCTGGACTAATAGTTAGCTCACACATCAGTACTAAGAGGGGGCTAGCCCCCAAAATCTTCCACATCATCCGCTCCTACTCCACTGGGACCAGCTTCATCATTACTATCTCTACAACAAAACGAAAAACAAACAAACAAATAAGCATAAAAAAACAACGCATGAATACAAAACTTGGAAGAATAGTAACACTAACATTAAAAAATAATAAAATCATAGAGAAAGTAAGCACCATAATAAAACAGTCACAGGAGAAGAAGGTCTTAGACTAGCCTCCAAGTGCTGCAAAATCTCCTCCTCAGGTACATTTTCCCAATCCTCCTCTAGACCAAGGTCAATATCGGCCAAGGTTTTACCCTTGTCCACTGAGGTCCAAGCAAGGTGCTCAAGAGAGAACATACCTGCCGAAGCCTCCCTAGAAGCGGTGGTAATGGTTCTCTCAAGAGATCCCTCCACTTCAGTGCGCTCGGCAAACCTATCATAAGTAGGACATAAGCCTAGTTCATAAATGAACATTTCCTTCCGGCAATGTTCAACTGATTCCTCTTTTAACCGCTTCTTATACTGGTGCTTGTGATCCTTTCGATCTTGACCCCACTTACGTACCTTAGTAGAAAAATATTTCCAAACATGACATTTCCTGTTTAGTAAATCCATTTGTAACCTTTGTTCGTCTAAATCCCGTGTTGCCTGAACTTTGTTGTTCAAAATTATCCAGTAATGCGCATAGGTGATCTTAGACATGCGCCAAGTACTATTAGCAAATAGCCTAGCAGCAGCAAAATCATAACGGGAGTGAAGATCCCTCTTCTCTTCTCTCACCTTCGTCAATGTTTCCTTCAATGAGTGCACCTCATTCCATAGGTACTCAATTGAATGCCTACAAGTCCGGAGAGACTTAACATTTTGTACGACACAACCAAAAATTGCATCGTAAATATTTCTAGGGACTTGTTCAATATTTCCTGGTAATTCAGGAAGAGCATCAATATGAGTAGCCTCAAAAGGATCCCATTGAAGCTTGGTGCCTACAAGTATAAGTACCACACACATGAATTAGTTGTAATTAACAATGAATGCAAAGAAGTACAATAAACCCATACACTTAGCATGATACGTAACATACACATACCTAGTTCTGGATGAGCTTGTTGTAGATGAGTGACTACATCGTTAACAATGCCCATGACAAAGTCCATTTTATTGGGCATTTCAGGCCATGTCCTTAACTAGTCAGTAGATGTTGGACAAGCATCAGAAGTCACCTCAATCGGGGCCTATGATCCTAACTCCTCTACCTAGGATATATGTGCCTCAGAGACCTCAGCATCTACTACTGGTACTAGGAATAATCAGGATAATCAAAAGCAAAACATAAAGGTTAAAAAGTATAAAATGTGGATGAAGCTAAAGGAACATACCAAAAAGCCCTTTGCTGGTTAGCTTGGGCAGATCACCAAGGTGCAAGGACCCATTGAAGAAACCATTGAAAACATCCCTCTCATCACTTGAATGCTTAAGTGCATCCAAAGCCTCAACAAGATTTGTCCCCATGATGCTTGCTACATCTTCCTCTTACAATACAGGGAGTTCCTCAATCTCTTCTTCCCTCTCCTTTTCTTCTTCCTCTAGCCCTATGACGACCACCTCAGGTTCAACCATTAGGGCTAGGGCTTCTCTTTCCCTCTCAGGGTTTTCCTCTGATAACACCAGTATTCTAGTGTTAGTATGACACAGTATATACATACATTTAATAAACATATAAATTAAAATGTAATAAAATAATACAATAATAAAATAAAATACCTACCCTCCTCTGGCAATACAAAGTAGATCCTCTTCGCTCTTGGTGGTCTCACCTCAGGAGTAGGCTTCCTTGGATGTTCAACTCTCTTCACCTTCACCTTAGATCTCCCGAAAGTCTCACAAATTAGACGTTCAGCTCCTCTAAGAGATGTGTGCATTCTAGGTGGTTCCAATCCCAAGCTATCACAAGAATGATGAGAACAGCTAGCTGCACCCTCAGTAGTAACAGACACTAACTCTTCAATGCCTTCGGGTGGGTCCTGAGATCTAGTAGTGTTAAACAAGTGGCAAACCCAGGGGCGAGATAGCTGTGAATGATCTCTCAATACATAACGGTTATCCCCATAAACTACTAAAAACTCGGCAAACCTACGTAGGTAACCTACGAAGAAGGCAAATGTGAAATGGAACTTGGCATTAATGTTTAAGTGTAATCTAACAATCTCTCCATAAAAGCTAGACCCAAGAAATTGTGCCCAATTATAACACATGCACATCTCTAGGACTACACATATGATATGTGTGGACTCGATCCCAAGGTTTCTTCCTTAAGAAAGAGATTTAGGGAATGCCTGTGCCCGAAAGAGAGGATACAAGAAATTCACCTCCATTGATCGGGTATCACCTTGCATGGCAAAACCTTTGGGACCTCGAGACACACCTAACCAATCTTCAAGCTCCTTTATGACTTGGCTTTCTTTAGTTGCTTTCTCTACTGCCACCTTGGCACCATCCATAGGCATGCTAAAGAGATCAAAAAGGAACTCGGTAGTCAAGTGGAAAGACACCTTGACTCCTCGAACCCATGTAGTAAAGTGAGAAGAATCATTGCTAAAAGAATCAACAATGGTAACCATTTTAGTCGCTGGAACATTAGGAGTCAGAGCAATGAACAAGTCCATCAAACCTACACAGGTAAGACGACTAATGATTAACTCAGAGGCCTTCATCTACAACCATTGTTGTGACTATTCTATCTCTCCATACTTCATAAGAAGGGTGGCCTCAGTATGCCCTGATATGATAGTAACTTCATCAGAGTAGATGGCCACTGTAGGAAAAACATAGAGTCAAAGGTTCAAAACATGGTAGAGAATGATGCAACAAAGAGAAAATGGAGTCTAGAATATGATCATTTATCGTCAGTAAATGGAGTAGGCAAATTAGGTGCAGGATCAACCCTTTGAGGAAGAATTGGCCCATTGGGAGACCAATCCTCATGCAACCCACCAAAAACTTAACAGTGTCCAAAAGCCCTTGAGAATTGCCTAGGGTAGTCAACAATAGCAACTCTTGTCTGGTCTAGTACCGCAACACGAAGTGTGGGGTCCACCATGAATGTCTCCAATGCTGTGCACGTTAAGGAAAGCCCACCATCATCATCACGCATTCCATGCTCATCGAAACGAGGCCTACATAGAAGAAGAATATTTGTGCATAGACAATGATATAATTTTAAAAGAATCAAAAAATTAAAGCAAAGTACAAAAGAGCATACCTGTCCACTCTATACATTGTCCTAGGTGGCTTTTGGAGTAGCGTGTGAACACAGAAAGCTAGAAAAAGTGTGTTACTACTGTTATGATGGCTACAAGTAGGCAGTTCCCATACACGAGTCAATGGACAAGTAGACCTAGGACCCTTGGGAGGGCCTCCCTCAACTATAAAAAGTCCCTCGTCTATGTCAGCACTAAAGGCAAGCATGTCTTTTGTAGATCCAGGCAACATGGTTTCAATGATATCACGGGCCAGTTGCTCACTTAAATGAGACCATATAACTATGCTGAAACTTTGTACGATGAATGATAAAAATGCACCAACACCAGGACGAAAACATATCACATGAGGCCCAATACGCATATCATAAGGAGGTACGTCTGGTCTAAAGGGGCCAAACCAAGCAAGTACACCAACAAGCTCAACCACAAGGAGGGAGGGTTTAAGCCCCTTGCATATAGCCAAAACCTTATGTAAGTAAAAAAGTTCAAATGCTCAAAATAATATGGAACTACATAAACCAAACACATAAATAATATTTAATATATAGTTCCACCCCATGAGACAAGGACACCAATATTTATTTGGTGTATTTAATGCTCGCTGGGGTACATCGAAATCTCTTACACAGTAGTTTATTACAAGCAACATAAAATGAACATGCAGCATATACTGGTTCACCTCACAATAGACATTGAACTTCAAGTTCCCTCCATGGTTGATTGGTTTTCTTGATACCTAAAACTTGGCAAAAATCGGAATCACCATGGCCCATATATAGGCCAATCAAGGAAAGAATTGACAACAACAAAGAGAAACCCCGACAAAGGGAAACCCCGCTTATGAGAAGCCCATCCTAGGGCTTGCCCTGGACACTCATGTTGGGCTTGCCCTGGAACTCACGCTGGGCTTGCCTTGAACACACTCACACTAGGCTTGCCCTGGAACTCATGCTAAGCTTGCCCTAGACACTCACGCTAGGCTTGCCCTGGAACTCACGCTGAGCTTGCCCTATGTGCTGACCGAAATCGTCGGTGCAAGGCTGGAACGTTACGGGCACCGAAGGATCTGCGGACTAGCACAGTCGACCCTGCCTCCGCTTGAGGGCAAGCTAGAATGGACGAAGGTAGAGTGCCTTGAATGGTCCGCACGCGGATCAAACAAGGACTTCCCCGAGCGCCACCGAAGTGTTATACGCTGGGTTATGTGTAAACGGAGCATAAACAGTGAAATGGGCACAGACAGAACATAAGCGTAGAGGGGCATAAATAATGTCGGGTGTAAACAGCATAAACAAAGATAGGCCCAGCGTAAGCGTGTACAGGCGTGAACAACATAAACAAGTGTAAAGGGCGTAAGCAGATGCAAACGGCGTAAACAATGTGAGCGTACACAGACGCAGATGGAGCGTAAACGCAAGCAGGCGTAAATGAAGCGTGGGCCAAATTAACGTAAAACTGTAAAAGAACTTGCAACAAGCGTAAATAGTGGATTACAGAGTTAAAATGTTGTGCACCGGTCTAACGCAGTTGTGTAGGGACACAAGGCAGACGTAAAGCCCCAGTGGACGGAGGGATGCAGCTGGCTGACACGGTAGGCGGAGCGCGGATTGTGCTCGGCGTACAGGACTTCCAGCGTAAGCGTAAGCGTAAGGGGGTTTCTACAGCGTAATTGCTCTGGGTCTGCTCTAGTAAATTTTAGCCAACCTGGTAAATGCGAAAAAATGGGCTATTTATATGAGTAAGGTTACCAGGAAAATCGGACTGGGAGACATGTGGCGTATAGACCAGGCATTATAATTTAGAAACATGGTATACGCTGGGCGTAGACTTGGATGGATGCTGGCGTATACGTTAGGGCGTATACGATGATGGATGTTGGATGTCGACTTGCTTCAATTCTTGCTCCCGTTGCACCTGCTGAGCGTGCGTGTGAAGCGTGTATGCTGAGCATCAGGCGTATACGCTGGGCGTATACGCTGGTGAATGTTGGGCGTATACGTCGAAGGATGTCCACTTGCTTCAATCCTTGCTCTTCGGTGTAATCTTCATGCTGCCATTGGAGATCTTGTTGTTGAACGTGTGCATCTACCGTACTTGGGCGTGTACGCCGGAGAGCCGGTCGTGTACACTGGACGTATACGCTGGAGTGCTGGGCGTATACGCTAGACTTAGTTTAAAATTGGGCGTATACGCTGGGTGTATACGCTAGCACAACACTTTGTAAAAACCAGGTGTTTCGATTCTCAGAGTTGCCCTATGTGACTTCAAATGTAGCCAAAGTCGTCTGTAGGTCACGGGGATCTGCTTCTTGTCAGAAAAATGCTAAACTCAAAAATTTTTGTGGTGTTTCATTGGCCCCTCTTTGTTGATGCTTGGAGGAATTGACCCGAGAAGCGTCAACAAAGAAGCACAAAACACCACAAATAGCTTGATAAAAGCTTTGTCCTTTGCCACTTGACCAGACATCATCGTACCATGTTCAGTGGTGAATGGGATTGAAAGAGCGAGATTGGTAACTCGTAGGAGGGAAGGGATCGCGAGGATCGGTGACTGCCCAAGGGATCATTCTAGGGAAGTGGGATGTTCAGGGGTGCGGCATGCCGGTCCTTGTCGATAGCCATCTTTTGGCAGACTCAGAATTCAAGCATGTGATGTGCGTTCTTTGGTGGAACAGTGCTCTTGGTGATTTTTTAAGAGAATCAGTTGTCACTACCAAAGCCATGGGGTGATGTTTCGCATTCTTTGGAGGAATAGCTTCCTTCTTTGGGGAAACTGTTAGCGAAGAGCCAAAGCCATGCGATAGGATGTTTCTTGACTGCTTTTGACATGAGTACGTATTTTCAAGACCAATACCTTCCCGCCTGGGGCTTATATGGGAAGTGCCAAGGGTCCCGTTTTTTTTTTTTTGGAAGTTTGTCCTTGTACTAATGCGCGAATATTGTGTTCTGTGTGTTGCGACTGCTGTAACGTTTTGCAGTGTGCAATAGTTTGGTAAACAGATAGTGGGTCTTCGGGGAATGGGAATATGCGGTTTAACGGTTCGATTTAGTCTTGCCAGGTGGACCAATGGACATTGCCTGATCTTGCTGCCTATGATGAAATGCACTCTCGTACGATAACTTCCAAGCGTCATCCTGCAAACACAACTCCAAAGAGACAAGAAAACCATGAGTGAATTAATGAGTTTAGATTTAAACAGCTGCAGGTGAACAAAAATATTGGGGTGATTCTGAGCATTGAATGTGAATGTCAACGATGCTGATGAGGGATGCAATGATTCTGATAAATGAATGTGGCTATGGAATGAGGAGTCGAAGATGAACGCACCAGTTTATAGTCTTAGCGGACTATCATAGGTTAGTTTTGTGTCGTAACCCATCAGACATTGCCCGTTTAGCGTCGTGGCAGATGTTACGTTGCCAGTTTTAAGTCTTAGCAGACCATGAAGAGGCAAGCTAGTTTATAGTCTTAGCAGACTCCATGGTGTTAGTTTGAAGTCATAACCCAGGACTGTTCTATGGTATCAGTTTATAGTCGTGATTCCAGGACTAATCTGTGGTATCAGTTTATAGTCGTGATTCCAGGACTAGCGCATACCTGAGTTCAAATTCATGTATAGAATGGTTTTAGGAATAAGTGATTAGTTGGGTTTGCAAATTCTTTTCCGTCCATGTCAGCTAGTTTGAATGCTCCATTGTCGAATGCCTTGATGCCCAGATAAGGCCCTTCCCAGTTGACTGAGAATTTATCTGGGTGCTCACGAATGGCTTTAAGCATGAGGTCTCCTTCTTTGATGGGGCGCTTATGAATATCATGTCGATGTCATCGCCGTTGCTATTTCTAGTACCATTCGATCTGATCGAGTGCACGCACGCGTTCCTCCTCCACCGAGTCCAGGTCAATGATGCGTAGATCATTGTTTTGCCCATCGTCGAGAATTCCGTAAAGTGTGATCCTTAGAGATGGTACCTATAATTCCAAAGGTAAAACAGCTTCCGAACCGTAAACAAGACTATATGGAGTTTTACCTGTTGAGGTCCGGTACATGGTACGGTATGCCCATAACGCATACACCAGTTGTTCGTGCCATCTTCGTTTGCTTTGGGCAAGCATCTTTTTGAGTACTGTGATGATTGTCTTATTTGATGATTCTACCTACCCGTTGCTCTGAGAATAATAAGGGGATGAAAACGAATGTTTGATCCCTAGACTATCACAAAACGTTTTGGTCTCGACACTACTAAATTGTGGCCCGTTGTCAGTGATGATTATCATGGGAAAGCCAAAACGGGTTACGATGTTTTCGAGGATGAAGTGGCACACCTATTTAGAAATAGTTTTGCGAAGGGGTGTCACCTCTACCCATTTCGTAAAGTATTCAGTTGCTGTTATAATAAAGATATGCCCGGCAGAAGATGTGGGTGTTATCGGGCCAATGAGGTCCAGTCCCCACTTCTGGAAGGGCCATGTGATTTGTGTTGTATGCAACTCATTTGGTGGAATATGGATGAGATTACCGTGTTTTTGACAAATACTACATGTTTTGACCTTGGACTGATAGTCGTATTCCATGTGTGGCCAATAGTAGCCTAAGCATCTTATTTTGGTTGCCATTGCCTTCGGTGCAATGTGTCCTCTGCATATTCCGTCGTGCACTTGTTTAATAATTGTTTGGGCTTCAGTATTATTGACCCATGTCAGCAGTATGCCTCCGTAGGATCAGTGACACAATGTATCCCCTATTAATGTGTACTGTTTAGAACGCTTGCGTACTGCATCCTTTTGTGTGTTGGTTAAGTGCTGTGGTGCTTCACCGCGCAGAAGGTATTCTTTTACGTCATCGTACCATTCATTAGCGTGTGTTGTACTGACAGATGCGATTGGTAGCATGTTGAGAGTGTTGGTTATGGGCTCAGCACAACTAGTTACGGAGCTTGGTAGTGCGTGAAACATGTCAGGGGATATTTTTAATGCCAAGGTTGCTAAGGCGTCTGCAATGGTATTGTCATTCCTAGAGATATGTTGGACATCAACATTTTCGAATTGTTTAAGTAGGTGCTTAGCCAAATCACAGTATAGTTGTAAGTGTTGCACTTTACATGTATAGACGTCTGTGACTTGGTTTACGACTAGTTGTGAGTACCCTCTGACTACAAGCCGTGTAATGTCCGAAGCTAGTGCGGTCGCGAGACCTCTGAGGAGACCTTCATACTCTGCTACGTTGTTAGTACAATGAAAGTTGAAGCGATAGGTGAAAGGTTTAATTTCTCCAGAGGGGTACGTGATTACAGTGGCAGCACTTTCTCCTCGAGAGGTGGATGCTCCATCAATGTTTAGAATCACATCGTAGTCATCTGGCACCGTGTCTATTGCATTTACATTTTCGTCTGGGAATTCAGGTTCTATTGTACCTGGATCATGCGTTGGCGACATGGTCATTTGATTTGCTATGGCTTGGCCTTTTACTGACGATTGTGCCACATAGTGCAGGTCAAACTCAGCTATGATTGCCTTCCAA
>MNCI01032883.1:88001-116800 GCA_015680685.1 Gnetum montanum | reverse complement strand
AGCTTGGTAGAGCTTGGTAATCTCACTACGAACTTCTAATGCTACCTTGGGTTTGACCTTTCATGCTTTCAATTTTACTGGCCTTAGTTTTGGATCAAGGATGATGTTGTGCTGGACGATACGGGGGTCTAATCCGGGCATGTCTGTATAGGACCACGCAAATGCTTTGATTTTGTCCCTAACTACGTTTTTGATATCTTTAGCTAGATGTGGTTCTAGTAACGCACTTAACTTTAGAATTTTAATTTCTCCATCGGGCATGGTGATGGGAGTTTCGGCTAGGGGATCTTCAGTAATGTTTTCGGCATCAATGTCGAGGGACCTTGTCATTCCCTCATATTCGTCAACCATTTTCTGTGTTG
Organism: Gnetum montanum; assembly: GCA_015680685.1. NCBI lineage: Eukaryota > Viridiplantae > Streptophyta > Gnetopsida > Gnetales > Gnetaceae > Gnetum > Gnetum montanum. The sequence continues at coordinate 116,438 of MNCI01032883.1, read as the reverse complement.
AAGCTATTATCACATCATTTGCTGATGAGCTCGCATAAACGAGATTCACATCGATATTCCTTTCAACCGCGCCGTATGGTCCATCAATGACCAATGGCTTGGTTAAGCGCTTGCAATCCATTAGGCAAGTTCCTATCAATAAATGGAGAGTCTGGTAAGATAGCAGAGGTCGTTTTATGTCTTTTGGAAATCTTTAGTGTGCATGTATGAAAATGAGTTAACGTGATAGTGGAACGGCAGTTTAATGCCTTACCGGGCAACGAACGGCAGTTTAATGCCTAAATTTGTGTTTTATATGGTTTGTGTGTACATTTTATATCTTTTTTAAAAAATTTCAAGCGAATTTGAAAAAGCACGAAAAACGAGGCAAAAAGCAAGAAAAACGGAAAAGCAGCGGCTGCGGCGGCGGCGTCAGCGTCAACGTCAGCGTCAGCATCAGCGTCAATGCGCTATAAAAGGGGAGCAGGGGCATCATTTTGTCATTTGACTTTTGGAGCGTGAGTGTAAACTATGAGCGTAACCCCAGCGTAGACGCCGAGCGAAAACCCCAGCGTAGACGCCGAGCGAAAACCCTAGCGTAGACGCTGAGCGAGAACCCCAGTGTAGACGCCGAGAGAAAACCCCAGCGTAGATGCTGAGAGAAAACCTCTGTTTACGCCGCACGCAGGCCACAGCGTAGACGCCGAGATGGGTAGAGGCAAAGAACTAGAGGGCCGAGGATAGAAAGGACCTGAATTGACGTTCGCGGAGGAGAGTGAGGTGATGCTGTAGTGCCTACCCCACCCGAGCGTCCCCGCATGGCCCGGATCTTCTGGCAGGTAGGCCTTTGACCTTGTTTTCATTGATTTCTAGCGTCTGTTTTGTAGCGTAGATGGTCCAACGTAGATGGTCGACGCTCGGCGTATACGCCGAGGGTTTCCACAACGTATATGCCGGGCGTAAGTTGGACATTTCGCAAAGTAAATGAGTTTGGCATAAATTTTTGTATTATGCATAGCATAGTATACATGGCGTAGATAGTTTTCATAACTGTTTTCGTACCCCCAGCGTATACGCCAAGCGCAACTGTTTTCGTATGCCCAACGTATACGCCAAGCGTAACTATCTTTTGTATGCCCAACGTATACGCCGAGCATAACTGTTTTCGTACGCCCAGCGTATACGCCGAGCGTATATGCCGAGCGTAACTTTTTTGTACGCCCATCGTATACGCCGAGCGTAACAGTTAGAAAAATTTTCTACGAACGTCTAATTTCCAAAATGAAGTTTTGGGTATTGATCTTTGGTGTTGTTTTAATGGCTTGCAGAGATATTGAGCCTCCCCTTCTAGTGGTTGAGTTAGTCGGGGTTTTGACATGGTTTGGACCTCTGGAGGATGCTGACCCGACCCCGAATTTGACCGTTGAGCACAATGGGGTCTGGTTCCGGGACGGGGCTTGCGGATTTTTGGCCTTCTTGCTGGACCATTTCAATGTCGTGGTTTGGTCTCATCTAGGTGAAGATGTGGCATGGAGTATTATTGAGGCCATGTTACCCGACGTAGCGGAAGGCGTCAGGATGTTTATGGAGGACATTGATGAAGGGCCGCTTGTCACTGAGGGTGTTCCCCCCGGTGGTCCGAGATCGTCCCGTCCGTTGACACGCGTGTGGGACCAGCTGCTGCAGGGACCCAACTACATCAACAACACATTATTCTTAGCTGGCCGCGCGCATACTTTGTTTCAGAATCCCCCTGGCACAGTATACCGGGTGGAAAGGTAGTTTCGTCTTAGCTTTGGTTATTCCTCTCTTTCTCACATTCAAATACTTACTCTCGTTTCGACACATGTTTTCCCCTTCCCGTAGGCCAAAAGTAACGCCAGATGGGGCTTACGCAGGCGACGATGGGATTGGATTGGCGCGTACGGCCGTGGAAGTGTTCATGGTAGGTCCCACCCTTCGTGGGACCGTTTTGGCCCACACGAGGGATGCCATGAAGAACTTCCCCAAGAGATTTTCAAAGGCGCTTGCACAATGTACTGCACGTGGCTGGTTGCATGCCAACTGGGCCCCTAATGGGCCAATTTTCCCATATGCTTCCGATCTGGCTGAAACCTCAAAGTCTAACACTGAAAGTAAGTGGTAATGTTTCCTAGATGTCGTGTTTGGTTTGGTTAATTGCCAAGTGTCAAGATAATATGAAGGTATTGGGTTTGCCTTTACAGCTGGCACCACCTCTGGCGGGGATTCCGTTGTGACTGGGAGGACCGAAACAACTCTTTCAATGAAATTCGGTGAAACCAGTGCCACCCAGAAGTGGTTACGGAAAAAAGCTTTGCCATCTATTGTTGCCTGTTTGGAACATGCCAGCCTCATGGCACTCTTTGTGGCCCCTAGCCCGAATGTGTCCATAGCGGAGATGATCGAGATTGTAGATTCATTTGACAGATTCGTCTCTTGCTATAGCTCCCGTATTAGGGGCGCTAAAGTAATTTTTGAATTATCACCTCAATTTTTTATGGATTTGTTTGGCGTACCTACTAATGGCATAAAAGTCGTTATGGATAGGACACATAAAGAAATTGACATGATCCGTGATTTAGAGGATTGGCTAGGGGTGAGGAAGGCTGCCAAAGGGTTCCCAATGCAGGGGAGAACGAAGGTTGAGAAAGTCAACGAACTTTATCCCCTATTTAGAGCACGTTTGTTTCTGAAGACTCTATCATAAGTCAAGAGTCTCGGTGTTGAGGCAGTGCGAATCATGCACACTGTTCTGGAGGCTGGCGTGCGTTATAACTGGGCGGAATTTTTATTATTAGTAATGACCAAAGACATAGAGTGACTGCGTTCAAGCATAGAGGCGCAGTCTCATTTTACTTTCTCTTTCTTTGCTGGCTATATTCGTCGCTTGGCTAAATTCTTGGTGGTTTGTGGGGAAAAAAAATTTGTTTTGCGTGATAGGTACCAGTTATCTCGCCCCTGGGTGAACCACTTATTTGACACAACCAAGTCCCAAGACGCCCCCGGNGTCTAGGGGTTCGGTACCTCCAGTACCTCCAGTTCCTCCAGTCCCCCCCCAGCAATTTCGTTCCTCCCACCNACGTGACAGTATAGGGTTGGAACCCGATGAAGTACCCTATACTGCAAAGAAGGCGGAGCGGGTGGTCAAGGAAACAATAGGCAAAGCAAAATCCAAGTTGGGGAAGCGTGATAGCACGACTGAGGGAACTAGTGAGATTGAGCAGCCCAAAGTAAAATGGATTCGATTTAAAATTCCTGANGCTTGGAGACCCTCCGACGCAAGAGGAGATCAGAGGGAATGGTATGTCTCTTTACCTAGTTGTGTAGCCTAATATATTCTTGGATTACCTTATTGTGAATTTTTTGTTTGACTCAGAGGAGAGTGAGACCGTCCCAGAGAAGGAGTTAGAGATTCCCCCCAAAGTGCCTCCCAAGGTTAGCGCCTTGCGCACCGATGGACCTTTTCCCTGGATGGAAATGCCAAGTAAAAGGGATTTCGTGGCTGGGGTGGCCAAAGAGGTTGTCGAACGGATCGAGGGGATCAATCCTGGCATAGGTATGGATGCGTCTAAATATTTTTAGAGTTTGATGCTCAATTCTGTTTGTTTTAACATTTTCCTTTTCCCCATGGACAACTGCCCAACTAAGGTGGGATCCATCCGAACTTGTCAATGGAGAGTTTGCCTACACTTTCCCCTGAAGTTGAACAAGTGCCCAGACCTGTTTATGAAGAGGTAGCAGAGGGCTTCGTTCACAACGCTAAAGCGGTATGGACGTGTAGGCGCTCCATTGAACAATTGTGGCTCCAAATTCAGGCGAAAGAGAAGGAAAACTCTACCTTGTCAACGGAACGTGACGATCTGAAGGCCCGATATGAGTTCGCCATAGCTAAATTAAACAATGATTGCTCTTGGCGGACCTCCGAGGTCACCTATACAAGGTATTGGAACTTACTCAATCACCATGCAGGCCTAATATGGAGACTAGGGGAGCACAGGGCCCAAATTGATTTGCTAAACACCAAATGCTAAGATTGGAAGGCTTTCACCTCCAAAGTACGCAAATGGGGGCAAGATGAGAAGAACCACAAGCACCAGTACAAGAAGTCGGTAAAAGAGGTGTCTTTTGAGAAGCGACAGTTAGAAATGTTTGTGGAGGGTCTCGGTCTGCGCTCTGCCTTTGACACATTTGCCCAAAACACAATTGTGGAGATGGAATCTCCTAAACGGCAGATAACGACAGCCTCTGGGGAGGTGTCAGTGGGAGAATTCTCTTTGAAACATCCCACCTGGTCAGATGTTGATAAGGGAAAGGCTCTGGACAATATTGACTTGGGTCTCGATGGGACGGACTGGGCAAGTATTCCTGAAGAGGAGATCCTGCGGTGACTTGAATTCGGCCTGGGGGGACCTCCTATGGTAAGTGTTTTGTCTCTTTTTTGGAGTTAATTGATTGACTAATGTTTGAAATTTTGACATTCGCTCATTTTTTTTGTGTTGATTATTTCCTCTTTGGTCTTTTCAGGATGAAGGCGGGGATGGGACTGGAGAAGCTGGCCCCAGTGGAGCAGGGGCCTCTGATGCTGGTGGGTCCAAGGAGGATGATCCTCATGGCCCAGATGTTTAGCATTTTAACATTTTTCGTTTTTCGATTCAAACTTATACTAAAACTGTAACTTGAATATTATGAAATGAACAGAGGTGGTTGATTGTATGTAATAACATGCATATATATATATTTTTGTTGTTGATTTTGGGTTTAACATGCCATAGAAATGTAAAATATTTTGGTTTATTTTCTATTTTAAGTACAATAAAAGAAGCGATTATAAAAGTAGAACGAAAAGCAAGTACTAGTTTATGGCCATTTTGGGCCCCATGCGTAGTTTACGGCCATTTCGGGCCCCATGCGTAGTTTATGGCCATCTCGGGCCCCATGCGTAATCAAGGGATGTTTTGGAGGACGCGGATAGATTGTTTGGCTAACCGATCATTGCTGATCGTGGCTAGTTTTATGTCATTGCGGACATGATAGTTTAGTGTCATTTCGGACCGGGAGTGGCATTTAATTATTTTTCTTGTTTTATCGTAGTTTAATGTCATTTCGGAATTTTTATAGTTTAACGTCATTTCGGACTAGGGGTTATGGAATCACTTCAGTAATTTTTTGATCTTTTTCATTTTAATGTTAGACGATTTTTCAACCGGTATGATCCGATATTCAGCGTCACCTTCGCTGATCACATTAAACAGCAATTCAGCCCAATAGACTTTAGATGGAATGTCTTTTGTATTAGTGCTTTCGGATATTTTAGTGTCCGTAGGGAGCTCTATATCAGTTTCTACTCGAGGAGGTGCAGACGTTTCTGTTTGAGGAGGTTTTTGTTCTACATCGGGAGATTCACTGCTTACTGATGATCGTAGATTTTCGTTATTTTGGCTAGGCTTTTCAAGTTCAACTTTTGAGCCCTGATCCATGTCCATATGCGATGAGATTATAGGAGTAGCAGCTTCGCCATGTATGACGATTTCTCTGCCTTCATAAGGCAGATGGATTTCCTGATGGATAGGGGAAGAGACAGCTCTCAGTTGGGCTAACCAGGGTCTTCCCAATATCAGGTTGAACCCTGGCATCTCATCCACCATGAGGAATTTAGTGGATGTCGGGAATTGATCCCCTGCTATAAAGTCTAAGGTTATTGAGCCTTTCACCATTATGCGTGACCCACTGAATGACTTTAAACATGTAGTCGTGGCTAGTTTAAGTAGTTCAGTAAGCCCTAGTTGTTCGATAATGTGGTACGACACGACCTTTGTCGCAGCTCCATCGTCTACATGGACCCTATGTATTTTAAATCGGTTTATACAGGTTGTTATGAACATGGGAGCTGTTGTCACCTCCTTCATTCTTTTATCGACCTTGATGTTGTTGTCATGGAAGTTTAGAGGCTTGGGAGTAATCCCATGGGGTGAGAACATCACCGCATGGATGGAGGGTTCATTTGGGGGTAGATCCTCGCTCACCGGGATTGATGTTAACATGCGCACTAGAGCTTCCCAATGCGTTTGAGATGTTAGGACTAAGTCATACAAGCTTAGTGAAGTGTTTTTTTGTTTTAATGCTTGCGTGACTTGCGTCAAGGCAGTTGCGAAGTTTTCACTGTTGGGGGCGTTTCTATCGGTGCTGATTGGATCCATTAGACCTAACAGTTTTATCTCCCGTCTTGTTGGTTTGTCAGTTTTCGGAGCTGTCGTTTCGGATGATTCATGCTTTTCAGACGACTCGCCTTCCTTGCCTGTGCTTGGTTGATCGGTAGATGATGACATGGGCACGGAGTTGAGGGGAGTGGGCTTAGGTGGCCCCAGAGCTAACCTTTGGCACTCATTCTCCATACGTTCATGCCCAAGTCTATCTCCGGGACGTTCTCGCGTGCGGCGTGGAGGTGCCATTGGTTTTGGCATTTCGATCTGCCCTGGGAGTTTTACCACATAGGGGGTTGGACGGGGTGACTCTTGTACTATTGGCTATGCTTGGTTAGAGGGCTGGACAGGTACCCTAACAACGTAGGGCTTGGGTTGGCGTTGTGTTTGTGACACAGAGGCTTGGTAGTCCTGGGGACCTTTGGGTATTCTGATGACAAATGGGGTTGGTTTGGGCGAAGGTTGGACCTCCGCTATTGCGGTTGTTGAGGGTACTCGGACCACAATAGGAGTAGGCCGGTTATGCAGAGTTTGTGCATTTAGGGGAGCGACAGGAGGGACCCACATCACATATGGCTTGTCGCATGTCGTGGTGTTAGGTGTTGCCACTGCCGGGGGTATCTGAACGACATACGACTGTTGTAAAGGATGGGACAGCCGGGGTGTGGGTGTAGACGCAGGGACAGGTGTGCAAACTACAAAAGGTTTGTTGGATGTTGGCTACATATATTCGGGAGATATGGTGTTAACGTAAGATGGCTCAGAATCATCGTCAAGGCAGACTGTACTGATGGTGTATGGCGCCTCTTTAGCGTTTAAAGGGTCTTTATAGACCTCCATAGCTTGATTTTGTGGTTGAATCGGGTTTGCTTCGTCGAAGGTGATTTGGCCTTCATCGATCATTCACTGTAGGTCTTGCTTCAAGGTGAAACAGTAGTCTGTTCCATGCCCATTTCGTTGATGGTAATCGCAAAAGCGATCCATCCTGAAGCCTTTAGGTACAGGGGGCTCATCCGGCATTGCTAGGCTTGGGTTCTGAACGAGTTGACAGAACCGATCATGTCTCTGGATGGCCGCGGGAGATAACTGCTTATGCTGCATTAAACCGGCCTTTAGGAGCTGGTTAAAAAGTAGGGATGGCTTCATGGGCAAAGGTGTATATTGAGAGGGTTCTTTCCTCTCAAAATTGCGTGTGCGGTTCGCTAGATTATGCTGTGACGATGGTTCTTACGTAGTCGTTGGAGTTGGTTTGTTGTAATTAGCAGGGATTTGCGACGGCCTAGTTTGTTGTTGTGCCCCTGCTATCGATGCTATTGTCATTTTAGCCTTTTCTTTATCTTTTTTAGCATGTTGATTTTTGAAGGCTATGTAAGCCGGGTCATTGCTGTTTTGGGCTGCTTCTTCTATGTTTTTAATTTGCTCGAAGGCTTGGTTGAGATTGCGTGCATTTAGGTAGTATAGCTTGGATTTAAAGAAATCGTTGATGGCTCCTTTCAAAATAGTGAGCAGGTATATCTGGGAGATTTCCTCATGCAGCTCATTGAGGGCTGCGCTCCATCTCTGAATAAATTTCCAGACCGGTTCAAGCGGTGTCTGCTTGACCTGCATGAGGCTATCTAGTGTGGCCTCAAGTTTCAGGTTATATTTGAACCTGGTCACGAACTGGTGCAGTAGGTTTTCCAAGGAGGAAACAGATTTTCTTGGGAGCGCCCTATACCAATCAAGTGCTCTCCCCGAGAGGGACATGGGAAACACGCAAAGAATTGCATGGGGCCATGCTTGTAGCAGTGCGCACTCTAACCTGAACATTATTAAATGTGCGTTAGGATCTGTCTTCCCATTGTACTTGGTTAGCGTTGGTAGGGAGATGCCCTTGGGCAAAGTTAGAGGTGGGATGAAAGAGCTGATGGGGTCATCATTATAGAAGTCTACAACCTTCAATTCCCCGTCAGCAGTTGTCTTGAGGCTCTTTACCTCGTCAGTTAATTCTTGCATCATTCTTTTGGCATCTGCCCAATCCTGAGCGCTTGGGAGCATGGCGGTTTGGGCTTGTGGCATGCTGTATGGGTTAGACTATTGAACGGTGGATTGGAAGGCTGAAAGTTGCGTTGTTGGTGGTTGTGTTTGCGGGAAGTGTATAGTAGATGGCACTAGGGGCAATACATTATAGAGAGGAGGTTGTTGCTACTGTGGTCGTGGCTGTGCCTGGGGCACATGAGCTGGTGGCAACGTGTGGGGTGGTACATAGTGGTGAGAAATCTAGTGCGACGTCGTGCCAATCATCGGCCATTGTCCGGCCATGTTGTACGAGGAGGCTCCTTGTTCGATTACGACAATGAAAGGGGGTATATGCGTTTGGACATGTGGGATGTAGTGGGCAGATGTGGACATGGGCATAACATGTGGCATTCTCACCGCTTGGGATTGGAATGTCACTCCCACGTTAGTGTGAGGGGGCAGTGCTTGTGAGGATGAGCCCACAGCTGTAAAAGGGAAGGCATTGGGCAAAGGGTTGCTCTGGGGAGGGACTTGGGCTGAAGCAGATGTTTTTTAAAACAGTGCTTGAGTGTGGGCAGAGTTAGGGGGTTGGAGGAGTATGACCTCCCCTGCGTCTGGATTAAAGATGGGGTTCATGTGGTTATGTGGACTAAGGGTATGGTAGGAGTCTTCGTGTTCAGATTGGGCAGCGAATTCGTCCTCTTCGTCCCGTTGTGGATCTGCTGCAATTTGGTCTAGCGATTGGCTCCTGTGCAGAAGGAGCTGCGTAAAGAGTTCCGAGAATTGTTCTAGAATGGGGATTACATTGTATGGGGAAGGGATGAATTCATATCCCCCTTTGTAAAAGATTTCAAATTTCCTGTTTACCTCCATTTCAGCCTGGTCTACTGCAAGGCCAGCTTGCATCTTAATGCAAATGAAGTTATACTCGTCTTGGCTTATAACGTTAGCGGTAGGGTCTTTCCCTTGCAATCTCAATGACCGACGGGGCCCCATTGTGGATTGCCCTCCCATATGTTGTGTGATAGATTGCTGGGCAGCTGTTGTGTCTGAGATGTTAATGTTCTGGGTAGTAGCAGTGGTGATGTTGATAGGATTCATGATGATAGACGGTTTGAGTGTGCGAGATTGACGTGGATAACGTAGTGTAAGCAACTGGCGTAGATGAATCTACAGGGTAAGTATTCAGCGTAAACGTTGGCGTATGCGTGCAGCATATACGCTAGGGTCTGTGTGCAGCGTATACACTAGGGTTTGTGTGCAGTGTAAACGCTGGCGTAAGCGTGCAGCGTATATGCTAGGGTCTGTGTAGCGTAGATGCTGAAGAATCGACAGCGTAGACGCTGAGTCGGGGGTTTAAACAGGGCAGAGAAAACACTGATGAGCATAGACACTGAGGAACGTGCAGTCTATTTAAGCGAAGAGGCCCTCCTTCTAGCACCAAAAACTGTGCCGATCGAAATCGTCGGTGCAAGGCTGGAGCGTTACGGGCACCAAAGGATCCACGGACTAGCACAGTCGACCCTGCCTCCGCTTGAGGGTAAGCTGGAATGGACGAAGGCAGAGTGCCTTGAATGTTCCACACATGGATCAAATAAGGACTTCCCCGAGTGCCACCGAAGTGTTATATGCTGGGTTATGTGTAAACGGAGCGTAAACGATGAAACGGGCGTAGACAGAGCGTAAGCGTAGAGGGGCATAAACGACGTCGGGCGTAAACAGCGTAAACAAAGATAGGCCCAGCGTAAGCGTGTACAGGTGTGAACAATGTAAACAAGTGTAAAGGATGTAAGTAGATGCAAATGGCGTAAACAGTGTGAGCGTACACAGACGCAGACGGAGCGTAAACGCAAGCAGGTGTAAACGAAGCGTGGGCCAAATTAACGTAAAACTGTAAAAAAGCTTGCAACAAGCGTAAACAGTGGATTACAGAGTTAAAATGTTGTGCACCGGTCTAACGCAGTTCTGTAGGGACACAAGGCGGACGTAAAGCCCCGGTGGACGGAGGGATGCAGCCGGCTGACACGGTAGGCGGAGCGCGGATTGTGCTCGGACTTCCAGCGTAAGCGTAAGCGTAAGGGGGTTTCTGCAGTGTAATTGCTCTGGGTCTTCTCTGGTAAATTTTTGCCAACCTGGTAAATGCGAAAAACTGGGCTATTTGTAGGGGTAGGGTTACCGGGAAAATCGGACTGGGAGACACGTGGCATATAGACCGGGCGTTACAATTTAGAAACATGGTATACGCTAGGCGTATACGCTACAACAAGCTGACGTATATGCTGGGCGTAGACTTGGATGGATGCTGGAATATACGCTGGGGCGTATATGCTGATGGATGTTGGACGTTGACTTGCTTCAATTCTTGCTCCTGTTGTACCTGTTGAGCATGCGTGTGAAGCGTGTATGCTGAGCGTCGGGCGTATACACTGGTGAATGTTGGGCGTATACGCCGGGCGTATACGCTGAAGGATGTCCACTTGCTTCAATCCTTGCTCTTCGGTGTAATCTTCATGCTGCCATTGGAGATCTTGTCGTCGAGCGTGTGCATCTACTGTACCTGGGCGTGTACGCCAGAGAGCCGGTCGTGTACACTGGACATATATGCTGGAGTGCTGGGCATATACACTGGGTGTATACGTCAGGCGTAGATGCTGGCACAACACTTGGTTTAAAACTGGGTGCATACGTTGGGTGTATACGCTGGCACAGCACTTTGTAAAAACCAGGTGTTTCGATTCTCAGAGTTGCCCTATGTGACTTCAAATGTAGCCAAAGTCGTCTGTAGGTCACGGGGATCTGCTTCTTGTCAGAAAAATGCTAAACTCAAAAATTTTTGTGGTGTTTCACCCTAGAAACTCACGCTGGGCATGCCCTAGTTTGTAAAATGTAAACTCTGACAACAACCAAAAATATACGACAAGTCATAAACCTCAGTACAAACGCTGATGCCTCAAAACGCAACAAGAAAACACAGCAAATGATCTTGGTCTTCAATCCAATGGAACAGAGAAACCCAAATATCACACTAGACATGCATCAGAAAACAGCGGCCATGAGAGACCACACTGCACTAACTTCGGTGGCATAATATCACGAAAGTGGTCTAGAACCTGGGTCATTCATGGATCAATGCTTGACTGAGGTTCACTAGCCTCCATGGGGTTGCTAATTTGCATGGTTAAGAAGAACCTACGTGTGGGATCTCTGACCAAGCATTTCATAATCATTAAAAAGATAATTTGAGGACTAGACTTCTCATCCTTTCCTATTTGTGCCCCATGAATCTAAATCAAGCAATGAGAGTTCTCATGAGATATGAAGATCATGTCTAAATGTGGAGCTATAAAACCTTTTATCTTACATACTAACTATTACCCCAAAATGACCTCAAAGGAATCCATGCTCAAAATCTAGAAGTCAAGGGCTCCATGCCAAAAGTCCAATTGGAATAGAACATTTTTGCTAATACCCACACACTAAAGGGGTCAAAACTTTGCAAGTTTATAGGAAGCTTGGACCAGATCCACAACTAGCTATAAGTCCCTCGCCATGGATAGGACCATATAATTATGACTTGTTCCATTGTCAATCAGTCTCTCAATCCCACAATGACTGGGGCCAATTGGACCTAGTGCAAATTATCAAGGCCAGCATCTTAGGAACTTGAGATTCTTGCCCTTTTGGTAACCATATCAGATAGCTCTATCACAACTGCCAATCTTCATTGTTCCCCTAAGGTGCTACCATCCGTAATTTGTACGTATGGATTTGGATGATACTCTAGGAATATCAACTACTTGCTTGAAGCCTATCCTTGTCTATTCTCAATCCTTCCCAACCTCAAACGACAATTTTTCATTAGATGATTGCCACAACATAAAAAGTATTAAATTGGTCCTTTGAAGGATTGATGAGCTAGGCAAAATTTAGTGCTAGATACTTTTAATCTTTATTTTCATTTCTTTCGTTGTAGAAATTGTCACCTTATCTATGACTGACCCGTGAGTCATATCCCGTTGAGAAACGGTTTAAAGTTAAAAGATCATCAAGACATAAAACCAATGATTAGATCTAGATTCAATTGAGAACACCACACTTACGGTTGTCACCCATAAATAATCTCAACAATATTCACCTTAACTTCTAACATTAAGTTCAAAGATGAATACAATCAATTAAACCAAATAGAATTTAAATAAATTTATGAAAAATAAGGAAGATTACAAAGGAGACGTCATCTAATTTGTGATCCTACTCTGTTGTCTCCGCAGTGCAACAACTTCACAATCTTAAAACATTGTTGGCTATTCATTGCCACCAAGCATTAACACTCTTCCTTCACAAGTTTGTGCACAAACAAAAATTCTAATATGGTGTGGTTCTCTCAACAGTATCCTCTCTTTGTTTCTTCAATCTTTTCTTCTATTCTCCCTCCTCTCTATTACATCTAGCTAGGGAATTTATAAGGACCAAACTGGCACATGAGGAGCCACCACCCGTGTGTAATAACCATGGCAATAGTGTCCACTGTAATGTCCACAGCCACCACCCATGCAAGTAACGTTCAATATAATGTCCATTGCCACCACCCATGAAGGTAACGTTCACTGTAATGTCCACCAATCACATGGCAAAGAAACATGCAACTCCCACCACCCACACGCAAGTAATGACTAGGAACCATGCCTCATTACCCACATAACGTACACTACAAAAAATGGCAATCTCTATCAAGATAACGTGCAGAAAATAGCTCCAATTGCATGGTCAAAGAACATGGTTAATAGAGTGGCACATNTTCCCTCTCATCTCTCAGCTGTTGATCTCATCCATGAATTCCACACTCGAGCCTAGCCAAATCTTATAAATACCCCATCCATTCACATAAACATGGTGTGCAATTTTGGAGGTTGACGGCTTTGGGAGCATTGATGAGTAACTTTGGATGCTCGGGTGCACGTGACTCCTAGCATCCAAGCACTTGTAAGCACATCACTCTGAGGCTTAGCACTTGACTTGCCATCCACACATAACTACGCTTTGAATGGTGCACATCCTTGTTAAGCAATATAATATAGTTCATTATTGGCTTCCATTACATTGTTTGCTCTATTTTTTATCTATTTTACACTTCTTTATATGCTTTGTTTACATTTCGTACGTCACTAGTAATAGTCCACAACCACCACCCATGCAAGTAACGTTCAATATAATGTCCATTGCCACCACCCATGAAGGTAACATTTAGTGTAATGTCCACCAATCACATGGCAAAGAAACATGCAACTCCCACCACCCACACGCAAGTAATGACTAGGAACCATGCCTCATTACCCACATAACGTACACTACAAAAAATGGCAATCTCTATCAAGGTAACATGCAGAAAATAGCTCCAATTGCATGGTCAAAGAACATGGTTAATAGAGTGGCACACCCACATTGTAGTGCCAACATCCAAGTTATAGCTCCATTACAACCATAAATCCTCAACATGTATTCCTGTTACTACTACAAAAACAAAATCAAAGCCCAAAAAACATAACACTAGTATAGATCAAGGAATTAGATTCTTCAACTGCCACCACATGGCTACCGAACAACAAAACCTACACCTGTAGTTCAAGTCTTTGGTACATAAAAACTAATAAACTAATAATAATAAACTGATACTCATCACTATAATAAACTAAAAAAAATTAAAATAACTAGAATAAACATTAATTAAACACTAATTAAACAATTAACAATATGTAATTAAGATTTAAAAATTGCCAATTTTGGAATTTAACAAGGACCCTCCAAAGAATTGTAACTGCTCCTAGTATCCATCTACTTTTCTTAGAAGCCTTGGTTACCCAAAGGACCTCTTGTAGGATGAATTCCTTGCTGATTTGGTTTAGAATCATTTTCCCTTTTCATAGAACCTACCTTCATTTTCTAAGATTGGGAAGGTATGCCCTACTTTCCCTTTCCAGGTTTTCCCTTATTTGACTTTGTAATGGAAAATAATCATTATGATGCTAGCAAAGAGGTTAACTTTTTTTGAATTATTACAAGTATGTAATAGCTCGGCCAATAACATTGATCCTAGAGATGAACTTTTTCATGTGAATTATTATGGGTATGTAATGGCTCATGGAATCACCAAAAGAAAATTTAAGCTTAAGCAACTGTCATGGAAAGATTTAACACTGGCTTTGATTCTTTTTTTTTCTTTTTCTTTTTTCAACATGAAAATTAACTTTCATTGATCAAGAATTTCATTAATTTGAAAAAGAAAAAGATAATCTTAGCCAAATAATAAATATGTACTATAAATATATAGCTAAGCTAAACTAGTATTAGATATAGCAAGATCATCAAAACTTAGTATTCATGGTTTTGGTGTCTTTACATTCCATACAAGTTTGCTTTTAACAATATTGCATGAGCAACATGTTTTCTTTTAACAAATTACTACAACCAATAAACAGTTTCAATAGTATATCAAAATAAAAAAATAACACAAAAATCAAAAGAGCTCTAAGAGATCAACAACTACATATAAGTACTGCCTACCCATGATCATTCTATAAAATTTCTAATTCTCTTCAACTTCTAATAACAATATTTGATAGGCTTTTGCACGTCAATCCTGTCTGCATAAATTAAGACAAAATTTTCAAATATGAACTAAACTGATTACCATAAAAAGTCCTCTGTTCACTAAAAATATCTTATCTTCAAGACAAGAACATTGGAATATTCAAGCTAGGTGCATAGTTTCTAGAGTCTCGAAGGAAAATCTAAAATCCACTTCTTCTCTGACCTTTAATCACATCTACTATATTTGAAAAGAAAGTAACATTCTAAAATATCACCAGAAGCACTATGCCTCAAATTTCGAGTAGCATAAGTACCGGGGACTTCAACTACAAGGGCAACACCTTCAATCCTTTCTTTTCTTATCATTAGTAGATGCAGCATTTTGGCCTTTGGCTACACCATCCCCGCTCCCACAGCATCCACCGGCATGATGGTGATGGTGGTGGTGCTTAGTATCACTCTTTGTCTTCAATTGCTTGTGCATGTCATACGCATCTTCACCATCAGCATAATACTTTACCTTCACATCGTGGATTTTGTATCCAAGAGTATTGGTATATAGGTGAAATGCTGCTCGGTTGCTTTTGCATACATGAAGAGATACATATTCCACTCCAAAAACCTCTTGCAAAATCCTCCAAAGGTAAATTCATTTGCTACTATAGGGACTTCCCGCAGGATTTTAAAAGCTAATTTCAAAATACATTTGACAACAAAAAACGTTAATCCTAAATGTTCCTCTTTGACTCCAAAACTTGAAACAAAAAACTCATGTAATGATTTAGAAAATCAACATGGCACTCTGAGAGCGAATTAATCCGACGTAACCCTAAATTTCCTTTTTCCATTCAAAATAATGGAAAGACAAATCAATTAAAAACAACCTGCAATGCATTGGAAATCAATTTTTCTCTTTGTCATGGAAAAGAGAAAAGAGGGGAAACCACGAAAACCCTTGAATTCCTCTCGTTTATGCTGCTTTTAACTTTGGAATACACTGATACAGACTTAATTTTCTAGTAACTACCAATGGAAATGTCAAAAAAAAACCTATGAAACAACAGTGTAAACAAAATCAAACGGATACAATTCCAAGTGATACTCTTTCCTACCCATACAAATACCAAACAGAAAATCAAAAGCTAATCATTTCGCTGAAAATCCATACAATAAAAACTTGTAAAACTTTCTTCTGAACCCTATTAAAAAACCCTAACCTACATAGCCTTCTGCGCGGCGCTCATGAGTTTGGTGGCAAGGCCGAGTTTTTGGTGCGTACGGACGACACCAAGCGAAGTAATATGGCCGTGGCACTCAGTGGCATCCTCCTCCATCTTTGCGAGCATGTATCCGACGATCTTCTTGTTGTAGTCCTCGGCGACGTAAAGCAGTTGAGGCCACGAGAGAATATGATAGAAGTAGTATTTCATCTGGTAATTCTTAGGCAGGCACATCAGATTGCATGCTTGCATTGCCAAAAGATCATCTATTGTTGCTTGATGAATGCACACCATTTTCGAAACAGCCCTTCGTCGATCTGCACTGCAAATTTCCCAAGCCCATCCAGAGGAACGCTTGTCCATCCATTCGCTAGAATTTTTTGTTCCTATTTTTTCTTATTTTAAAATTTCGTTATGGTAAGAAATTAGCATTGCGCATGAGAAACGAGCCCATGACTTCAATGAGTCTGGCCATTAAGCTAACATCTTATTGGTTAACCCAAAATAATTTAGGCTCTAGCCAGCAACTTTGGTTAGCACCTTCACACCTGTACCACTAGGCTAACACCTCATTGTTAGGGTTTATTTTAAGACATATAGCCAATATGATATATTATAATAATGTGAACTTACAATATACAATATAATAAGTATACTAATTAAGGTGCATTCTTCGCGTTTATGTGGGCAACATATATGTATTTGGTAGGTCTTAAAACCTATTTATGCAACAATTAAAATAATAAGTTACTTCAAGTATGATTCAAACTAGCATCAACAACATAGAGGTTGAGATGGGAGTGGGAGGAGGGATGTGTGTGGGGTATGAAACCCCAAAAAAATAAATAATTATATAAAAAAAATTAAAGTACATCAAATCAACAAAAAGAGAGTTTAAATAGAAAGCGCAACAATTTTGAAGATGCATTTTTAAATTTTCATCCTTATAACCAATCCTTAAATTTTTAAATTTTAATTAGAGCGGTTATTATTAGGGCGGTTACTTTAATTATTAGAGTGGTTATTATTAAAGCAGTTACTCTAATTATTAGAGTGGTTATTATTAGAGCGGAGTGGTTATTATTAAAGCGGTTACTCTAATTATTAGAGTGGTTATTATTAGAGCAGTTACTCTAATTATTAGAATGGTTATTATTAGAGGGGTAGTTTCTTTAAAATTAGAGTGGCAGTTTCTCTTTAAAATTAGAGGGGTAGTTTCTCTAAAATTAGAGTCGTAGTTTCTCTCTAAAATTAGAGGGGCAGTTTCTCTAAAATTAGAGTGGCAGTTTTTGTAATTATTAGAGTAGTTGCTCCCAAGCCTATAAATACAGTGCCCAGGCACACAATAGGGGGAAGTCAAGAAGAAGAAGAAGAATTCAGAGGAGAAAGTCTTTTAGGAGTCAAGTAGTGAAACTCTAACCAAGTGCCCACAGCAGGAGGTCTAATTTTGGACGGATCTTTATTCGAGCATTGTGTACCTGAGCACACCTTGTGTACGGTAATAAAGACGAGCTCTTGGATTCATCCTTGCAGCACTTGAGATTTATTTTCTTATTCATTTCCTTTATTTTATTCTCTTCTGCATTTATTTTATTTTGTTTTATGCACTTTACATTTCTATTATTAGCACACACAGTACGATCACCTCGAGCATGAGTGTAACACTTAGTAACCTAGTAACGATTAGCGTTTGGTAATCTTAGTAGTGTTGCGCTGGTTCAGGATGTGTACGGCAAGTGAGAACGAATACTGGTGTTAAGATTAGTTTAAAGCCTAGTTAATTAGTGGTTAAGTTAAATTAGTCACTTAGTTATCTCTCTCTCTCCTCCCTTATTAGCAGCAGGACATAAAAACATAAAAGCTATAAAAATCATATGCCTCAAGCTTACTTAACCATACAACCGTGACAATACAAGTAAGTTTGGAAAACAACGATTGATTAACCCTGAGTGTTCCATTAGGGCACGTAACCACTCAATCCTTGGAATTTGACTGGATCATGCGTGAAACGCTTGTATTCCTATGGTTGAGCATAGGGGTACCTTGCTGCTCATCAAAGTTGTTTCTATAACGATTCAAAAACACCCATTTAGGACATTTTTGACAAAGGATTGCTAGCTTGTATGAAAATATCAAGATTTTTGTTGTAAGCTTAGACTTATTTTTTTGGATCTCTCCGCCTGTCCTCTGCGCTCTCATACCTAAATGGATTGGATGAGAGTTGTTTCTGTAACGATTCAGAAACACCCATAATGATTTGGGGCATGTTTGGCAAAGAATTGCCAACAAGGGCTATGGATCCCTAATATGAGGACTGGTACCACCAGCAAAAAGTGAGAGTATTCTTGGGTCCATCGATAATTGCGAATTGTTGAATTCTTGGATTTTGGTTGGAAGTTGGTTGATAAACCCTCCCCTTTTGAATGCATAAATCTTGGATCTGAATCTTGAATTATATTTCTTTTTCCTATACCTTCTCAAGTCTGATTTTAATATCTTTCTATAGGTTGATGGAGTGGGGGAAAAGCTAGGATGTTTATTTATGGTTGTGATCTATCTATTCTCTGCTATTGAACATATGAATTTTTTGATTAAATGATTACTGGTAAAATGGTTACAAGAGTTAAATTCAAATCTTATTTTTTTGTGTGGCTGGAAATTATAAAATAGTATTATGTGATTGAACAAATATGAGATTATTAATTTATTTGCTTTTATGGTCATTTCTTTGGTTTTTAAATGTGCAGGTGATCCTGATTAAATATTTCTTTTTTAAGTTAAATAATAAAAAGTTTGATTTTTTTAATCTAATGAATCTTGTATAGATATTTTACTCTGTCTATTTCTTTTCAAGGTTATTTCTTGATTCTTAAACTAATATTGATTGACCTGTTTCAGAGTTAGATCTATGCATTATTGATCTCGTTTTAATTTTAAAGGTTAATGCTAGTTCGATTGTTGTATAAAGAAAGCCACCTAGGCATTTTCTTCTTTCAACTAACTTTCTCTTTAGGGAGCTTTGGATGCTAGCTCTTACTCCCTATGAGTGGGTGTTACATTCTCTACACTCTATTATTTCTATTTCCTGCTTAGAATCTAAAAATAGAACATGGGTTTTCAATGTCAATTGTGCTTTAATCCTTTTTGTGGATTTTTGTTAGTTTGCGATTCTGCTATTGCTGCTGTTCAAAATTCTCGAGTGAGTGGTTCCAGGTATTGGTTATCTATCTGAAAACTAGAAATTGGACATTGTTATTCTAGAAATTAGTTAACCCTCAAAGCTTTCAGTGGTGGGAAAATAGTGCGTAAAGATTCTGAGGCCATGCAGATGCTCGATTTGTGCATGGAATAGTTGAACCTTATTGATTTGACATAGGAGAATGATGATCTCCTTCCACCATTCTATGATTATGTTTTTCCAAAATTTTCTCTAGGTTTGAGGTTATTTAAATTTTATGCATGATTTTGTTTTATCTTCTTTCAGTTTTACCACATTTGTTGCTTTAAGTTATGTCAACAGGCGGTATTGTGGTTTTGGGAAATGTAGGATTCCTTTTCTCTAGGTTTCGGGTTATTTTAAATTTTAGGCATGATATTTTTTATCTTCTTTTAGTTTTACTGCATTTACTAGGTTAATTCATGTCAACAGGTGGTATTGAGGTTTTGGGAAATGTAGGATTTCTTAATTTGTATTATTCTCGTGTGCTGGTTGTTTTTGGTTCCACCATGCATTTTGGCTGAATTCATGGTGCTTGTTGTCGAACTGGTTTTCCACAATGTTTGCTAAAATTTTTTTTCGGTGCTTATGACATTCTCGTTTTTCAAGAGGTAGGATAAATAGATGTTTAGTTTTTGTATATTTAAGTTACTTGCCCAGTGTTGTTTTTTATAGATTGAACTTATTTAATAACAAAAGTGTTCGAACGGTTTCTGCCAACTTAAACTATGTGGCTCTCTTTTCTAGAATTTGGTTTATTTACAATCAACTTACAGTAAATTGGTAAACCTAAAATCATGTCCACGCACAGCAAAAAGGAACTACTTACGTCAAAGTCTACCGTGGGACCCTAAATTCTTTATAGAACCAAGTTGTTAATACACCTACATTTTTTACCCATATGTTAATGATATTTTCCATGTTGCAAACAAATACCATGTTTGGTTAATGTGAAGCCAAAATGACTAGATCTTGTACATGGTTTAATTTGCAGGGATTCTTGATGAAAATGAGCTAATTGCATATACAAATATGAAACCCAAACAGGATCTAGGTACTAGAAATGCTAGAGAAAATGACGTGGGTGCCCACTCAAATAGTACTTTTGTAAAAGAAAAACAGCTAAAAGAAAATTTCTTAAAAACAAAGAGCAGTTGTGGCCCTTGTGCTTCTGTTGCTACACCACAAAAATAAGAAAATCGAACTTGTCTGCCATCACACAAGAGAGCTCCATCTACTTCTGTCATTTCATTGCAAAATCCTGATAAGGTTGTGAGCAAGGATAATTGGTGTTCACCTATAAGGAAAAACCTATATTCAGATATAATAAAACCTTCTATGGGTCATTCTGTTTTGCTTGGTAAAAATCAAAAGCACAAGAGAGGACTTTCTTCTCTCTCTTTATCTAGCCCATTAACATTTCAAGATGCATTATCATCACAGACCCCTTACACTTTTCTACGCAAAGGAGGTGAGATGCTACTTGATTTATAAGTTTTCTTCCTAAACTTTATCAATGCTAAAATGTCAATTTATTCATGTGATTGCTTGCTACTAATCTATTTTGTAATTTCATGGATTTTAGGAGGTGCCAGATATTCCAAAAAGGTAACTTTTAAGTTGCAATTTCCTTTTTGATAGTTATATCTTTAGATAAAAGAGAATTCACAGAGTTTGTTTGACTTATGATAGGTCAATCCGGTGCAAAAAGCTAAACAAAAACATATGCATGTTGGCAAGGAGCATTTTCAGCTGGGAGCTTCTTCACCTATCATGTGATGGTTTTTCTCATTGTGTCCTTCTTGTTTTTATATTTAACTATCACTGTCATTTTTTTGGATTAACATGATTTTTGATTTCTTTGACCTCAAGACAGACACCACAATGACAAAGACCGCTGTAACCCAACCAAACAAGGATGCTAAGAAAAAGGCATTTTCCACATGTGCCTCTAAGACGGTTAAAAACACAATTGGACAAGTGCTACTAGGTAACTATCTAATTTGCTATATTGTGGATTTTCTTTTTTTCTTGGGAGCCACTAAGATTCTCTTAACTTCAAGGATATCTGTCTTAGGTTTAGGGTAAAATTTCATTTATATTTTTATGGTTTTGTTCCTTTCAACAGAAAATAAATGCCCCAGACTTGAAGATTTTCGTATGCAGAATAATCCCTTATTTGACAGCCCATCTTCAGGTAATAATCAAAAGGGAAATTTTTATCGTCAAAAAGGCCAAAATTTTCTCGACAACTTTGTTAGGAATTTTTAATTAAAGTATATTTTGGTTGCATTTTGAAGAGTTTAAATTCCAAATTTTGTCTCTATGCTTCACAAATTTTGTCTCATGGTTTAGCACTAATTTCATATAACCTTGTTTTATTGTTACTTGTAAATATAGGCAATTATGAGTTATGATCAGTAAATCTTGGTTGAGATTTGTGAAGGCAAATTCTATAAAAATAGTTTCATATGAGAAGGCTGAGAAGGGATAACTGGTTAACTTTTCCTTTTGTTTTAAATAACTAATACATGAATTGGTATTATTACCTACATAACAAGTCTTTTGGATCTTAGAACTAGGTCATTTATTTTAGAATTTTTAAATATAAAAATGAACTATTAGGATTCTATGATTATTGCAGGGAAGTTGTATCCTTGATTTTTGAACATCCAAATGTCCAAAATTCATGACTCCAATGTCTCTTTCCAATGTTGTTGTTCTTCACACCCTAGCAATTATTGGTTAAAGACTTGAATGTCCTATAATGTTTTTTGATATGGACACACTTTTCAATGCAGCAAATATAATGTTGAAATTGGGTGGTTTTGATGAGACTCAAACAAATGATGGAGGGTTTACTGGAGGAAATTTTAGCTCTAGCCCTAATCAACAAACCTCAGGGAAGGCACAAGGTTTTGAAAATAGCTTTTTACGTCAAAGTCTAGATTGGAATACTGCTTTCTTCACAGAACAAGGTTGCTTGAATTTCTTTTTATTGTTTAATTAGTATTCTTAGTTCTAGAAAATTGCATTACATGACTTAACCTGTGGACAATTTTTCAATGTGTTATTTGTTTTAGGACTTCTAGATCCTTATGAGCTAGCTGAATATACAAACACAACATTGCCAGAATCTCCTCCTGATCCTCCCTTTCCAAAATCCAACCCTACAATGACACAACCTAGTCAAAGATTCAATGCCAGCATAAGGGTGAGACATGTTTATTGAAATAGGATATATTGCGTACTAAGATACCTATAATTTTTCATTGTGTATAAATGGACATATTTGCTTATAGGGAATGCATATTGTTGTCCAATTATTTGTAGTGTGGGACAAAATGGCAAGATTAAAGAATCTTGTGCTATCATTCGACCATGCAATGCGAAATATGTATTGCAGACCATGCTATTATAGAAGACATACTCTTGTTGTGTTACTGATTATGTTTTTACCCAAGGACAACCATTTCACAATTTTTCATGTTTTTCATAGGTGGAACCTGAAGATAGAAGCAAGGAAAACTCGAACAAAAAGGTCGACAACCTTTACTGTAAAAGGTTGGCTTCTCAACAATCTAGTCCAATGCCAAGTCCTGTATTGTATCCTTTCTTGAAAATATTTTTTTGTTATAGTTCTATAATAAGAGTTACAATGGCAGCATTTTGGCTTAAGATTTTGAAATTTTCTTATTTGCATCCTTAACTAGTAATGTTAAAATATAGCAATGCAAGAGCTGGCAAGGAATTTGAGAAATTTAATCCAAAGCAGCCTAACACAAATGCTGCCAAAGACGTGGGATCTTTTACCCAAACAATTTCATCAGTTTCTAGATGCATCAAAAATAATCTTGGAAAAGTGTTGGCAGGTTTGAGTCCTTTCTTGTTAGATCCATAATAATTTCTATTTTAAAAAAGTGGGTTGTCACTATGACAATTGGAACTTCCTATCCATTGCAGTTACCAAAACGAAGAATACGAACGATAAACACCAATCTCTGATATCCAAAGATGACTCTACTTTAGCAATGCCAATGTCTGGTGCATCTCCCTCTGTTTGTCATTCTGTAAATGCAGCATATGAATTATGGCCTTCATCAAACATGAAGAGTGGGTAGGTTTCTCATGCACCTGAACTTTGCACATCCTACACAAATGATTCTAGCTCCATATTTCACTCTAGTTTATCTCCTGGGAGTTCTTTTGGTATTTTTTCCTCTCAAAACTCTTCAACTTGCTCATTCAATCCAATGAAAAGCTATCTGAGGAAAGGGCACACTGATATCATCTCAAGTGAAAATGACCATTTACTTTCGTTGGAGAATCTTAGAGCAAAAATTCAATGTGCTGAAAATCTAGGCATAACATCCAATCAAGTGGACTTGGTTGGCTATGATCCACGTTCATTTACCAGCTCTTATAGAATGCTACCTTTTGATGTAAAGCCTTGTACTACATGTTATAAGTATAAACTATTAGCATTAAAACCAACTCGGCTGAGACTACCATATCCAAAAATTGGTTATTTTTTAAAGGTTAGTATGTCTCAAATGTCTATGTAGAATAAATTTGTTTCATATTGTAAGAAGCAAAAAATGTTATGAAATTTTGTTTTATCCTCTTTTATTAAAATTCTTGCTTGTGGCTTTTGCAGGACAACATCTCATCCTTGTGTGATACTTGCAAACAAACCATCCTTGTCCAACAGTTTGCAGACAAACCATTATAAGATCAACCAAATCTTTTGCTGAAAGCTATGTATCAAATGAATTCTATATTTTTAGGCAATGCAAACACTTGATAAATGTTTCTAAACTACAAAATTAAATTGCAAAGCTTCGATTATAGCTATGATAATACTGTTTCATAAATACGACTTATATTTATAAGCATTTATTATGACTATGACTTCATAGATGTAACTTCACATCACAAGTTGTGACAGTGCATCACAACCTCTTAGAACCACACCTTTATTGTTTATCACCTAACAAAACAATGAGCTAGCTACTAAAACTTCACTCTTAAGGTCTATACAGTAAACATAATAATGTAAAGGTATCTTGTGCAACTTGAACTAACAATCTCTTGCTTACATAATATTTGTCAAACAATGAGATGTAAAACCAATGAAGGCCCTATTCATTGGTAATTATTCATTATTTGATGTGAGCTATAATTCGTAGCAACCTTTATGTATTTCTAAACATGTATTGATCCTTGGATTTATCAAACTAATTTCAGAATTCCTTTTTTTATGGAATTTTAAAAAAAATTTATAACTCAATGCTACCTAGTAAAATCAAACTTGTGACCTAGTGCTACTAGGCCAAGATCCTTACCACTAGGCTAATACCTAAATTATACTTTGACATGAACATATATTCCTTCAATCCTTAGTTATAGAACCTAAATTATAGAAAATACTTTGACGTAAACATATATTCCTTCCATCGTTAGTTAAAATAACAACTTTCAAATGCATTGCCTTAATATGCCACTAGCCAAATAGGGAAGAACATTCCACAGTTAATAAAATATAGTGTTTCTTTCCCTAGTAATTACTTGTATGTGTGAGAATTTAGAAGGAACCTTAACTGTGAAAAATGTCACTTCATAGTTTCTAATTTCGAAACATAGAATACATTGACAATGGTCGATTCATGTATGCATGGCAAAGATTGACTCTTTCAAATACTTACTAAGGAAGAAACCATATCAACAAACATTTTTCCAACACTAGTTGTGTTGGTGGTGAAGAACCTGAAGCATGCTGCTATCTTCTACCATACAGATTTTTGTAGTTTCAAATTATATTTTTATATTTAACTCTGAAGATTGAGATGTACCAATGGATGTACTATATTGTAATTCTTACATATGGCATGAAGTTAAACCATGAACAGGCTAGTGGGTCCTTGGTTTAAAGGGTTACATTCCTAAAACTAAAATTGAGACTGGAACTTTTACTTGCATTCTTTGAGAACCTTGGGATTTATGAGACTGGTTTGAAATTTCCTTTTATGGAATTTTTTTAAACAAAATCCATAACTCAGTGCTGTCCACTAGAATTGAACCTATAACTTGGGGTTATCAAGTCAAAACTCTAACCACTTAGTTAACACCTCATTGATGGGAAATAATAAGTATATATCTGATGAGTGGCGAGGTACCCCTACACTCAACCATATGAATACGAGTGTTACACGCATGATCCGATCGAACTCCAAGGACTAAGTGCTTACGCGCCTTATGGAATACTTAAGGTTAATCAATCGTTGTCTTCCCAGACTTACTTGTATTGTCACGGTTGTATGGTTAAGTAAGTCCAAGGTATATGATTTGTATGTCGTTTATCTTTTATCGCCTATGCTAAGAGAGGAAAGGGTGAAGAGACTTAGTAACTAACTTTCACTAACTAATCTTTAATCGTCCTAGCATCAGTATTCGTTCCCACTTGCCGTACACACCTTGAATGAGTGCAACACTACTGCGATTACCAAACACTATTCATTCCTGAGTTACCAAGCGTAGCATACGTGCTCGAAGCGGTCGTACTGAATGCACTTAACTAGGAGTTGAGGGTGGAGAGAGATTAATTATCTAAGAAATCATTTAAGCATTTAACATTAATTAAATCCTAATTACCTTAGTCCATGCACTGCAATGTTTATCAGAAATTTTGTCTTTATTTTCTTACAAAAATGTGTGCTCAAATACAATTTGCTCGAACAAAGATCAATTCACTTTGAGACTCCTACTACAGGCACATGGAAATTATTCTATCTCTGGAATGGTAAAACTGCCAGAGATTCACTAAGGGTCTAGATTTAGATGAGAGAACAAGGAACAACCTCCTCTTATTTATAGAACTAGCGATGGGCTATGATATTGCATACACGATATCGCAGGGACCAACGCGATATCGCAGCCCACGCGATATCGTAGCTCACGCGATATCGCATCCCATCATACCCCCATGATTGAATGAGAACTCATCCTCGAGTTCCTTACAAAATATTGGGAAGGTATGAGATTATTGACTTGAATGGAACTAATGGTGAATGGGATGACATGTGAATGGATCATCATTACAATACATGGAAAAATTCAATGTTCATGACAACAAGAGTGAACACTATACATATTTGACATCCAGCCTTATTTGGCAGCTAAGAGAGAAGAGAGAAGAGAGAGAGAAAAGAAGAAGTCTACTACTACCAATGCCAAGATTGGGCCCTTCATTGCTCATCCATAAGCGCATCATCAATCCTATTCCTTGCATAACTGCTTCAGCATTAGTCCATTCCAAGTCTTCCCTCCAGATCCAATCCATTGTTGTATGATTTTCATCTGCACACACAACATAGTCTGATATTAGCAAGGATAACTGAATCATAATGCAATCGATACCTTGCTTCGGTGTAAGGTCCATTGGCTGAGTTGTGCTATGGCTGATACAGATCTGAAGATTTAATATTGGTGACTACCTGAGGTGTAGGGGTTAAGAGAGAAATCAAAAAAATTGGACCAGGACCAGGAAACCCATGACTAAGAGTGAACCTCTGGTAGCGATAGAATGGAAAGAGAGAGGGAATAAGAAGGATGAAGAAAAAGAGACAACAGCAACGCCAATAAAATGGATGTCAAAGATGGAACTGAACAACATAATTGGTGATTGCATAAATGTTTAAGGGAAAGAAATTAACAGATGCACCAAATAGGAATGCCAGTGGGTCCTCCCCAAAGCAGGCTCATGCCCTTAGTGCCCTGACAATCCTACATTCAAAGAGTCCATAGGCTCTAGGAATGTCATTTGGAAACAAGATTTAAAGTCTTAACCACAAGAATTTACCAAAAAGAAAATAATGCATCCACCAAAATATAGACTATTGATACAACTAGCAATGAGGTGATAAATGGGGAAAGAAGGATGGAAGGAAGAGAATGGAATGAAGTCTCAAAAACAAGGTGGTGTACAACCCCTTGTGTGGTAATAGTTAATGTGACTCAGTAGATCGCATTCCAAATCTGGCCTCAAACAAACCACATTTAGTGACTTCACATTAATACATTCGTCTCATCCATCCACTTGAAGTAACAAGAATGCCTTCACCAATGAGCCACCACCATTCCGACGAAACGAAGGAGGAGAGAGTAGGAAGCAAGAAGGGCCTTAGTTAGAGGGAACATGTTTATTTTAGTTCCATAGCCAGTGCTTGTAGCCCAAATGATTATTTCATCTAAGGGGTGTGCTTTGAATTCTCACTTTTTTTTTCTTTTTTTGTGTTTTTACATGAGAACCACACCATGCAAAGACTTATTATTTTGATTTGCTTAGCTTCCCGATAATGTGGCAACGTCAGAACAGTAAGAAAACTCAAGAAGAAAACATCCAAGCACCTAAGAGAATAGCCAACACAAGTGCATCAAATCCCCTTGAAGTCATACCCTTTTCAATCCTTGAGTCCTTAGTTTGAGAAAAACCCAGTCACCGATTTGTTGATAGTTCTTATTATTGGGAAAGATGACTGTACAGTTCCAAGCCACGAGAGACCATAGAAATTCATGGACGTATGGATGATGTGGACTCATTTCCTGTAATATCAAAAGAACCATACCTTAGTATCAACATCATAACTTAAAGGTAAAAACCAAACATTAGCAATCAATGGAATACAGTTCATACCATCTTCGGAGCACTTATTCAGTGATGAATCAAACAAAGTAATCAAACACAAAAAGAAATGAAAAAGTATAAATGATGTTGTAAAAAAACCAAGAAAAGTTAAAGAAATTTGTAAAACAAAAATGTGTAAAAAATAATTTGAAAAAGAACTGAGGGCCTTGAATGACTAGCATATGTGGTCGTCTCCCCCATGACTGAATTGAAAGGAAGAGATCCGAAATAGTGAGCAAAATAGCCTTCTCTAAAATGTGCTATGTGCATAGACCACTCTAGGTTCATGATAAGGGTTGGTTGGTTGCACACAGACTACGATTCTCCTATCGAAGTACTCAGTTGGATTTCTTAAGAGTTTCCAACTTCCCTTGATTGGTGGTTTTAGATTAAGGGTTGGAAGTTGGCGACACTCTTGCTCCAGTGCATCTATGCTTTCTTCATGGACGCAAGTTGGTCCCCCAATTAGTTCCATGCATATTGATGGGTTGCTCTCTTGATTAGCTGTTAACCACTGGGTGGTCTCTTGTT
>MNCI01032883.1:56793-72300 GCA_015680685.1 Gnetum montanum | reverse complement strand
ACTTCATAGTTTCTAATTTCGAAACATAGAATACATTGACAATGGTAGATTCATGTATGCATGGCAAAGATTAACTCTTTCAAATACTTACTAAGGAAGAAACCATATCAACAAACATTTTTCCAACACTAGTTGTGTTGGTGGTGAAGAACCTGAAGCATGCTGCTATCTTCTACCATATAGATTTTTGTAGTTTTAAATTATATTTTTATATTTAACTCTGAAGATTGAGATGTACCAATGGATGTACTATATTTTAATTCTTACATATGGCATGAGGTTAAACCATGAATAGGCTAGTGGGTCCTTGGTTTAAAGGGTTACATTTCTAAAACTAAAACTGAGACTAGAACTTTTACTTGAATTTTTTGAGAACCTTGGGATTTATGAGACTGGTTTGAAATTTCCTTTTATGGATTTTTTATAAACAAAATCCATAACTCAGTGCTGTCCACTAGAATTGGACCTATAACTTGGGGTTATCAAGTCAAAACTCTAACCACTTAGTTAACACCTCATTGATGGGAAATAATAAGTATATATCTGATGAGTGGCGAGGTACCCCTACACTCAACCATACGAATACGAGTGTTACAGGCATGATCCGATCGAACTCCAAGGACTAAGTGCTTACGCGCCTTATGAAATACTTAAGGTTAATCAATTGTTGTCTTCCCAGACTTACTTGTATTGTCATGGTTGTATGATTAAGTAAGTCCAAGGTATATGATTTTTATGTCGTTTATCTTTTATCACCTATGCTAAGAGAGGAAAGGGTGAAGAGACTCAGTAACTAACTTTCACTAACTAATCTTTAATCGTCCTAGCATCAGTATTCGTTCCCACTTGCCGTACACACCTTGAACGAGTGCAACGCTACTGCGATTACCAAACACTATTCGTTCCTGGGTTACCAAGCGTAGCACACGTGCTCGAAGCGGTCGTACTGAATGCACTTAACTAGGAGTTGAGGGTGGAGAGAGATTAATTATCTAAGAAATAATTTAAGCATTTAACATTAATTAAATCCTAATTACCTTAGTCCATGAACTGCAAGGTTTATCAGAAATTTTGTCTTTATTTTCTTACACAAATGTGTGCTCAAGTACAATTTGCTCGAACAAAGATCAGTTCACTTTGAGACTCCTACTACAGGCACATGGAAATTATTCTATCTCTGGAATGGTAAAACTGCCAAAGATTCACTAAGGGTCTAGATTTAGATGAGAGAACAAGGAACAACCTCCTCTTAATTATAGAACTAGCGACGGGCTATGATATTGCATACACGATATCGCAGGGACCAACGCGATATCGCATCCCATCATACCCCCATGATTGAATGAGAACTCGTCCTCGAGTTCCTTACAAAATATTGGGAAGGTATGGGATTATTGACTTGAATGGAACTAATGGTGAATGGGATGACATGTGAATGGATCATCATTACAATACATGGCAAAATTCAATGTTCATGACAACAAGAGTGAACACTATACATATTTGACATCCAGCCTTATTTGGTAGCTAAGAGAGAAGAGAGAAGAGAGAGAGAAAAGAAGAAGTCTACTACTACCAACGCCAGGATTGGGCACTTCATTGCTCATCCATAAGCGCATCATCAATCCTATTCCTTGCATAATTGCTTCAGCACCAGTCCATTCCAAGTCTTCCCTCCAGATCCAATCCATTGTTGTATGATTTTCATCTGCACACACAACATAGTCTGATATTAGCAAGGATAAGTGAATCATAATGCAATCGATACCTTGCTTCGGTGTAAGGTCCATTGGCTGAGTTGTGCTATGGCTGATACAAATCTGAAGATTTAATATTGGTGACTACCTGAGGTGTAGGGGTTAAGAGAGAAATCGAAAAAATTGGACCAGGACCAGGACCCCCATGACTAAGAGTGAACCTCTGGTAGCGATAGAATGGAAAGAGAGAGGGAATAAGAAGGATGAAGAAAAAGAGACAACAACAACACCGATAAAATGGATGTCAAAGATGGAACTGAACAACATAATTGGTGATTGCATAAATGTTTAAGGGAAAGAAATTAACAGATGCACCAAATAGGAATGCCAGTGGGTCCTCCCCAAAGTAGACTCATGCCATTAGTGCCCTGACAATCCTACATTCAAAGAGTCAATAGGCTCTAGGAATGTCATTTGGAAACAAGAGTTAAAGTCTTAACCACAAGAATTTACCAAAAATAAAATAATGCATCCACCAAAATATAGACTATTGATACAACTAGCAATGAGGTGATAAATGGGGAAAGAAGGATGGAAGGAAGAGAATGGAATGAAGTCTCAAAAACAAGGTGGTGTACAACCCCTTGTGTGGTAATAGTTAATGTGACTCAGTAGATCCCATTCCAAATCTAGCCTCAAACAAACCACATTCAGTGACTTCGCATTAATACATTCGGCTCATCCATCCACTTGAAGTAACAAGAATGCCTTCACCAACGAGCCACCACCATTCCGACGAAACGAAGGAGGAGAGAGTAGGAAGCAAGAAGGGCCTTAGTTAGAGGGAACATGTTTATTTTAGTTCCATAGCCAGTGCTTGTAGCCCAAATGATTATTTCATCTAAGGGGTGTGCTTTGAATTCTCATTGTTTTTTTCCTTTTTTTGTGTTTTTACATGAGAACCACACCATGCAAAGACTTATAATTTTTATTTTCTTAGCTTCCTGATAATGTGGCAACGTCAGAACAGTAAGAAAACTCAAGAAGAAAACATCCAAGCACCTAAGAGAATGGCCAGAACAAGTGCATCAAATCCCCTTGAAGTCACACCCTTTTCAATCCTTGAGTCCTTAGTTTTAGAAATACCCAGTCACCGATTTGTTGAGAGTCTTATTATTGGGAAAGGTGACTATACAGTTCCAAGCCAAGAGAGACCATAGAAATTCATGGGCGTATGGATGATGTGGACTCATTGCCTGTTATATCAAAAGAACCATACCTTAGTATCAACATCATAACTTAAAGGTAAAAACCAAACATTAGCAATCAATGGAATACAATTCATACCATCTTCGGAGCACTTATTAAGTGATGAATCAAACAAAGTAATCAAACACAAAAAGAAATGAAAAAGTATAAATGATGTTGTGAAAAAAAACAAGAAAAGTTAAAGAAATTTGTAAAACAAAAATGTGTAAAAAGTAATTCGAAAAAGAACTGAGGGCCTCGAATGTCTAGCATATGTGGTCGTCTCTCCCATGACTGAATTGAAAGGGATAGATCCGAAATAGTGAGCAAAATAGTCCTCTCTCAAATGTGCTATGTGCATAGACCATTCTAGGTTCATGATAAGGGTTGGTCGGTTGCACACAGACTACTATTCTCCTATCGAAGTACTCAGTTGGATTTCTTAAGAGTTTCCAACTTCCCTTGATTGGTGGTTTTAGATTAAGGGTTGGAAGTTGGCGACACTCTTGCTCCAGTGCATCTATGCTTTCTTCATGGACTCAAGTTGGTCCCCCAATTAGTTCCATGCATATTGATGGGTTGCTCTCTTGATTAGCTGTTAACCACTAGGTGGTCTCTTGTTGTGTGGTTGCTACATATAGGCACTTTTGTATGTTAACTTCTTGGGCACACCGGTTGCATGCAGGAGATGTTGAAAGATCCTATACGCTATCACCCTCTGTATCATTGTATGTGATGCATGGAACCTTCTTCTTCTCGATCTTTCCATAAGTGTTTTCTTTAGATATTTTCAAGGAAAGATCGTAGATTCCTAGGCATGCGTTCATGATACTTAGCCATGCAGATTTCCACTTGGATAATACGTTAACGGTTGGTGGAACTGCCTTGGGTTACCTTGGGAATAAGGTAACTGATAGGGTGCTTGCCGTTTGTTAAGTCTTGGGTTGAGTGCATACACCCCAGACTCTTGTAGATGTGAGATTATTGGGCAACATCCCTTAGGATGGTCATATTGGCAGATCTCACATCCACCGTCATTGTCTTTGTCTGAATCCATGACCTCTATTTTACCCTTACCTTTGTTACATGCCCAGTCCAAATCCCTCTTTTTCTTCTTATCATGGTTACTACTTCGCTCCTTAGACTCCTCTACGATTTTAAGGAGAGTTTCAAATCTACTATCCAAGGAGTCCCACATCTGATCTACCTTGGCTGACACTTCTATTGTTAGTTTTTGAAGTAACAAGGTTTTCCTATTCACCAACTCTTCAAGTGGTGACTCATCCTCCTCCTCACAGAATCTCACTCCCCTCTTTCAGAGGGAAGGATTGCAATTATATTCTTTTGCACTTTCTCTCTTGCGTAGCTCTTCTTCTTCCTTGGCTACTTACTTGAACAATCTATGAACCTCATGAGACCTAAGTTCATATAATCTCCATTAGGCATATTTTCTGAGGGTTCTTCTGGTTTCATGTCTTAGCCCATCTACGAAATGGCATAGTTGATCCTGTTGTGCATAACCATGGCCCGGGCAATGATGTAACAATGCATAATATCAACCCATGGTAGCATCCAAGGGTTCGTGATTATCCTGCTTCCATCCTTGGATCTACTTTCATAGGTTGGACACTCAGGAGTACGTCTGATATTTATCATTAAACAATTCTAGCATCATACTCCACCTTCAAATGGATTCCAATTCTAAGGACTAGTACCAACTTTCTGCTTCTTTTATGAGTGTCCTTGGGAACAACATTAACTTTTGCCACTCATTTTCAATATTCTGCAAGGCACAGGCATCGTGAAATGCCTGTAAGTGATTCTATGGATCATCATTGTATCCCCCCTCGAATCATGGGATATTATTCATGTCTAGTCTCTTGATCCGACTCTCTTTTTGGTGCCTTGTAGGTATTCTAACAACCTCCGTAATGTCTAACATGCTCCAGGTTGCAAGTAGGGGCTCATCATGATCATTTCTCTCATGGCATCTATGATGCCTACGTGGTTCCCTACTTTCCCTTCTTCCATGTTGTGATTCCCTAGAATGTCCTTGTCCTCTCTCTCGACTCTCTTGTCGAGGTTTCTCATTTTGCTTACCCTTGTCCCCACAATGAGGTTCCGTGTGGCTGCGTCCCGATGTTGAAGGAGAGGGTGAATGTTGTGATGAAGGGGAAGAGGAAGGAGAACCATCGTCATGATGATGTTTCCTACCTTCCCTTCAGTGATCTCAACCCCGATCATGATGACGATCAGAATGCTCACCCTTATCTTGTGTTTGTGTTTCCTCATTGAACACTTAGTGTTCATGGGGATCAAAACCAGGGTTGTGTATCATGGAGTGTAGATTTTGATACACCACCTCCTCACCATCGTTAGTAGGGGGAACATTATTTTGTGGAGAACCTATTGAAATAGGTTCACCACCCTTAATTTCTCTTATGACGAGCGAAGCATTACGGGGTTCTTTACCCTTCAATGATGTGTGGTAACTCTCCTGCCGTGAGTCCCGTTGACGTTGCGCTTCTATGGGATGGTAGTCCCTTACATTGTAATCAAGCACAACGTACTCAACGTATAATTACAACATGCCAATTCGTGCAAGGACATGAAGCAGCATGTTGGGGGCAGCTCTATCTGGAGGTAACACTATGTTACCCTCCAAGTCTCTCCAACACAGTTGTTCATCTTGATGGAAGACAAAGGTAAAGTCGGGTATATATTCATCATGATGAATATATACCACACTGAATTGTTGAGGAACTGACAGTTCTTGGTTATGTATGTTGTGCTACCAAATATCTCTAGTGTTAGTCCTAGGGGGTGAAGTGCTTTTGTGTGGAGAAGAAGACATTTTTGTCTTACTCGGTGTGTTGTTTGTCGTTATGTTATTTCTCTCTTGATTAATCCTAAGGGTTCGTTTTACCTCCCAATGATGTAAATGATTTCCTATGTTCTACGTAGTGCACAAACAACTAAGTCCCCGACAACGGTGCCAATGATGAGTGGCGAGGGACCCCTACAGTCAACCATACAAATACAAGTGTTACACGTGTGATCCAGTCGAATCCAAGGACTAAGTGCTTACGCGCCTTACGGAATACTTAAGGTTAATTAATCGTTGTCTTCCCAGACTTACTTGTATTGTCACGGTTGTATGGTTAAGTAAGTCTGAGGTGTATGATTTGTATGACTTTTATCTTTTATCGCCTATGCTAAGAGAGGAAAGGGTGAAGAGACTAAGTAACTAACTTTCACTATCTAAGCTTTAATCGTACTAGCATCAGTATCCGTTCCCACTTTCCGTACACACCCTAAACTAATGCAATGCTACTGGGATTACCAAATGCTATTTGTTACTAAGTTACCAAGCGTAGCACATGTGCTCGAAGCGATCGTACTGAATTCACTTAATTAGGAGTTGAGGATGGAGAGAGATTAATTATCTAAGAAAGCATTTAAGAATTTAACATTAATTAAATCCTAATTAGCTTAGTCCATGCACTGCAAGGTTCATTAGAAAGTTTGTCTTTATTTTCGTACACAAATGTGTGCTCAGGTACAATTTGCTCGAATAAAGATCTGTTCACTTTGAGATTCCTATTGCGAGCACATGGAAATTATTCTATCTCTAGAATGGTAAAACTGCCAGAGTTTCGCTAAGGGTCTAGATCTAGATGGAGAAACAAGGGAGAGTTGCCTCTTATTGCCATAGTTAGGCAATTGTTACAGTTAAAGAATAAGCTTCAAAGATCAAAAATTGGTGTGAAATGTATCATTTTCATCTTACTCACGCTAAAGGTGAATGTGAAATGGAACTTGGCATTAATGTTTAAGTGTAATCTAACAATCTCTCCATAAAAGCCAGACCCGAGAAATTGTGCCCAATTATAACACATGCACATCTCTAGGACTACACATATGATATGTCTGGACTCGATCCCAAGGTTTCTTCCTTGAGAAAGAGATTTAGGGAATGCCTGTGCCCGAAAGAGAGGGTACAAGAAATTCACCTCCATTGATCGGGTATCACCTTGCATGGCAAAACCTTTGGGACCCTGAGACACGCCTAACCAGTCTTCAAGCTCCTTTATGACTTGGCTTTCTTTAGTTGCTTTCTCTACTGCCACCTTGGCACCATCCATAGGCATGCTAAAGAGATCAGAAAGGAACTCGGCAGTCAAGTGGAAAGACACCTTGACTCCTCAAACCCATGTAGTGAAGTGAGAAGCATCATTGCTAAAAGAATCAACAATGGTAACCATTTCAATCGTTGGAACATTAGGAGTCAGAGCAATGAACAAGTCCATCAAACCTACACAGGTAAGACGACTGATGATTAACTCAGAGGCCTTCATCTACAACCATTGTTGTGACTGTTCTATCTCTCCATACTTCATAAGAAGGGTGGCCTCAGTACGCCCTGATATGATAGTAACTTCATCGAAGTAGACGGCCGCTGTAGGAAAATCATAGAGTCAAAGGTTCAAAACATGGTAGACAATGATGCAACAAAGAGAAAATGGAGTCTAGAATATGATCATTTATCGTCAGTAAATGGAGTAGGAAAATTAGGTGCAGGATCAAACCTCTGAGGAAGAATTGGCCCATTGGGAGACCAATCCTCATGCAACCAACCACGAAATTGACAGCGTCCAAAAGCCCTTGAGAATTGCCTAGGGTAGTCAACAATAGCAGCTCTTGTCTGGTCTAGTACCGCAACATGAAGTATGGGGTCCACCATGAATGTCTCCAATGTTGTGCACGTTAAGGAAAGCCCACCATCATCATCACGCATTTCATGCTCGTCGAAACGAGTCCTACATAGAAGAAGAATATTTGTGCATAGAAAATGATATAATTTTAAAAGAATCAAAAAATTAAAGCAAAGTACAAAAGAGCATACCTGTCCACTCTATACATTGTCCCAGGTGGCTTATGGAATAGCGTGTGAACACGGAAAGCTAGAAAAAGTGTGTTGCTGCTGTTATGATGGCTACAAGTAGGTAGTTCCCATACACAAGTAAATGGACAAGTAGACCTAGGACCCTTGGGAGGGCCTCCCTCAACTATAAAAAGTCCCTCGTCTATGTTAGCAATGAAGGCAAGCATGTCTTGTGTAGATCCAGGCAACATGGTTTCAACGATATCACGGGCCAGTTGCCCACTTAAATGAGACCATATAACTATGCTGAAACTTTGTACGATGAATGATAAAAATGCACCAACACCAGGACGAAAACATATCACATGAGGCCCAATACGCATATCATAAGGAGGTACATCTGGTCTCAAGGGGCCAAACCAAGCAAGTACACCAACAAGCTCAACCACAAGGAGGGAGGGTTTAAGCCCCTTGCATATAGTCAAAACCTTATGTAAGTAAAAAAGTCCAAATGCTCAAAATAATATGGAACTACATAAACCAAACACATAAATAATATTTAATATATAGTTCCACCCCATGAGACAATGACACCAATATTTATTTGGTGTATTTAATGCTCGCTGGGGTACATCGAAATCTCTTACACAGTAGTTTATTACAAGCAACATAAAATGAACATGCAACATATACTGGTTCACCTCACAACATACATTGAACTTCAAGTTCCCTCCATGGTTGATTGCTTTTCTTGATACCTAAAACTTGGCAAAAATCGGAATCACCATGGCGCATATATAGGCCAATCAAGGAAAGAATTGACAACAACAAAGATAAACCCCGACAAAGGGAAACATCGCTTATGAGAAGCCCATCCTAGGGCTTGTCCTGGACACTCATGCTGGGCTTGCCCTGGAACTCACGTTGGGCTTGCCTTGAACGCACTCACACTGGGCTTGCCCTAGAACTCATGCTCGGCTTGCCCTGGACACTCATGCTAGGCTTGCCCTGGAACTCATGCTGAGCTTGCCCTAGAAACTTACGCTGGGCATGCCCTAGTTTGCAAAATGTAAACTCTGACATCAACCAAAAATATACGGCAAGTCATAAACCTCAGTACAAACCCTGATGCCCCAAAATGCAAAAAGAAAACACAGCAAATGATCTTGGACTTCAATCCAACGCAGCAAAGAAACCCAAAAATCACACTAGAAATGCATCAAAAAACAGCAGCCATGAGAGACCACACTGCACTAACTTTGGTGGCATAATATCACGAAAGTGGTCTAGAACCTGGGTCATTCATGGATCAAAGCTTGAATGAGGTTCACTAGCCTCCATGGGGTTGCCAATTTGCATGGTTAAGAAGAACCTACGTGTGGGATCTCTAACCAAGCATTTCATAATCATTAAAAAGATAATTTGAGGACTAGACTTCTCATCCTTTCCTATCTGTGCCCCATGAATCTAAATCAAGCAATGAAAGTTCTCATGAGATATGAAGATCATGTCTAAATGTGGAGCTATAAAACCTTTTATCTTACATACTAACTATTACCCCAAAATGACCTCAAAGGAATCCATGCTCAAAATCTAGAAGTCAAGGGCTCCATGCCAAAAGTCCAATTGGAATAGAACATTTTTGCTAATACCAACACACCAAAGGGGTCAAAACTTTGCAAGTTTATAGGAAGCTTGGACCAGATCCACAACTAGCTATAAGTCCCTCGCCATGGATAGGACCATATAATTATGACTTGTTCCATTGTCAATCAGTCTCTCAATCCCACAATGACTGGGGCCAATTGGACCTAGTGCAAATTATCAAGGCCAGCATCTTAGGAACTTGAGATTCTTGCCCTTTTGGTAACCATATCAGATAGCTCTATCACAACTGCCAATCTTCATTGTTCCCCTAAGGTGCTACCATCCGTAATTTGTACGTATGGATTTGGATGATACTCTAGGAATATCAACTACTTGCTTGAAGCCTATCCTTGTCTATTCTCAATCCTTCCCAACCTCAAACGACAATTTTTCATTAGATGATTGCCACAACATAAAAAGTATTAAATTGGTCCTTTGAAGGATTGATGAGCTAGGCAAAATTTAGTGCTAGATACTTTTAATCTTTATTTTCATTTCTTTCGTTGTAGAAATTGTCACCTTATCTATGACTGACCCGTGAGTCATATCCCGTTGAGAAACGGTTTAAAGTTAAAAGATCATCAAGACATAAAACCAATGATTAGATCTAGATTCAATTGAGAACACCACACTTACGGTTGTCACCCATAAATAATCTCAACAATATTCACCTTAACTTCTAACATTAAGTTCAAAGATGAATACAATCAATTAAACCAAATAGAATTTAAATAAATTTACGAAAAATAAGGAAGATTACAAAGGAGACGTCATCTAATTTGTGATCCTACTCTGTTGTCTCCGCAGTGCAACAACTTCACAATCTTAAAACATTGTTGGCTATTAATTGCCACCAAGCATTAACACTCTTCCTTCACAAGTTTGTGCACAAACAAAAATTCTAATATGGTGTGGTTCTCTCAATAGTATCCTCTCTTTGTTTCTTCAATCTTTTCTTCTATTCTCCCTCCTCTCTATTACATCTAGCTAGGGAATTTATAAGGACCGAACTGGCACATGAGGAGCCACCACCCGTGTGTAATAACCATGGCAATAGTGTCCACTGTAATGTCCACAGCCACCACCCATGCAAGTAACGTTCAATATAATGTCCATTGCCACCACCCATGAAGGTAACGTTTAGTGTAATGTCCACCAATCACATGGCAAAGAAACATGCAACTCCCACCACCCACACGCAAGTAATGACTAGGAACCATGCCTCATTACCCACATAACGTACACTACAAAAAATGGCAATCTCTATCAAGGTAACATGCAAAAAATAGCTCCAATTGCATGGTCAAAGAACATGGTTAATAGAGTGACACACCCACATTGAAGTGCCAACATCCAAGTTACAGCTCCATTACAACCATAAATCCTCAACATGTATTCTTGTTACTGCTACAAAAACAAAATCAAAAACCAAAAAACATAACACTAGTATAGATCAAGGAATTAGATTCTTCAAGTGCCACCACATGGCTACCCAACAACAAAACCTACACCTCTAGTTCAAGTCTTTGGTACATAAAAACTAATAAACTAATAATAATAAACTGATACTCATCACTATAATAAACTAAAAAAAATTAAAATAACTAGAATAAACATTAATTAAACACTAATTAAATAGTTAAAAATATGTAATTAAGATTTAAAAATTGCCAATTTTGGGATTTTACAAGGACCCTCCAAAGAATTGTAGCTGCTCCTAGTATCCATCTACTTTTCTTAGAAGCCTTGGTTACCCAAAGGACCTCTTGTAGGATGACTTCCTTGCTGATTTGGTTTAGAATCATTTTC
This sequence comes from Gnetum montanum, assembly GCA_015680685.1. NCBI lineage: Eukaryota > Viridiplantae > Streptophyta > Gnetopsida > Gnetales > Gnetaceae > Gnetum > Gnetum montanum. The sequence goes on along the minus strand of MNCI01032883.1, from coordinate 61,014 downwards.
CTTTTCATAGAACCTACCTTCATTTTCTAAGATTGGGAAGGTATGCCCTACTTTCCCTTTCCAGGTTTGCCCTTATTTGACTTTGTAATGGAAAATAATCATTATGATGCTAGCAAAGAGGTTAACTTTTTTTGAATTATTACAAGTATGTAATAGCTCGGCCAATAACATTGAGCCTAGAGATGAACTTTTTCATGTGAATTATTATGGGTATGTAATGGCTCCTGGAATCACCAAAAGAAAATTTAAGCTTAAGCAACTGTCATGGAAAGATTTAACACTGGCTTTGATTCTTTTTTTTTCTTTTTATTTTTTCAACATGAAAATTAACTTTCATTGAATCAAGAATTTCATTAATTTGAAAAAGAAAAAGATAATCTTAGCCAAATAATAAATATATACTATAAATATATAGCTAAGCTAAACTAGTATTAGATATAGCAAGATCATCAAAACTTAGTATTCATGGTTTTGATGTCTTTACATTCCATACAAGTTTGCTTTTAACAATATTGCATGAGCAACATGTTTTCTTTTAACAAATTACTACAACCAATAAACAGTTTCAATAGTATATCAAAATATAAAAATAACACAAAAATCAAAAGAGCTCTAAGAGATCAACAGCTACATATAAGTACTGCCTGCCCATGATCATTCTATAAAATTTTTAATTCTCTTCAACTTCTAATAACAATATTTGATAGGCTTTTGCACATCAATATTTTGATAGGCTTTTGACAGACTTAATTTTCTAGTAACTACCAACGGAAATGTCAAAAAAAACCTATGAAACAACAGCGTAAACAAAATCAAACGGATACAATTCCAAGTGATACTCTTTCCCACCCATACAAATACGAAACAGAAAATAAAAAGCTAATCATTTCGCTGAAAATCCATACAATAAAAACTTGTAAAACTTTCTTCTGAACCCTATGAAAAAACCCTAACCTACATAGCCTTCTGCGCGGCGCTCATGAGTTTGGTGGCAAGGCCGAGTTTTCGGTGCGTACGGACGACAGCAAGTGAAGTAATATGGCCGTGGCACTCAGTGGCGTCCTCCTCCATCTTTGCAAGCACGTATCTGACGATCTTCTTGTTGTAGTCCTCAGCGACGTAAAGCAGTTGAGGCCACGAGAGAATATGATAGAAGTAGTATTTCATCTGGTAATTCTTAGGCAGGCACATCAGATTGCACGCCTGCATTGCCAAAAGATCATCTATTGTTGCTTGACGAATGCACACCATTTTCGAAACAGCCCTTCGTCGATCTGCACTGCAAATTGCCCAAGCCCATCCGGAGGAACCTTGTCCATACATTCGCTAGAATTTTTTGTTCCTATTTTTTCTTATTTTAAAATTTCGTTATGGTAAGAAATTAGCATTGCGCATGAGAAAAGAGCCCATGACTTCAATGAGTCTGGCCATTAAGCTAACATCTTATTGGTTAACCCAAAATAATTTAGGCTCTAGCCAGCAACTTTGCTTAGCACCTTCACACCTGTACCACTAGGCTAACACCTCATTGTTAGGGTTTATTTTAAGACATATAGCCAATATGATATATTATAATAATGTGAACTTACAATATACAATATAATAAGTATACTAATTAAGGTGCATGCTTCGCGTTTATGTGGGCAACATATATGTATTTGGTAGGTCTTAAAACCTATTTATGCAACAATTAAAATAATAAGTTACTTCAAGTATGATTCAAACTAGCATCAACAACATAGAGGTTGAGATGGGAGTGGGAGGAGGGATGTGTGTGGGGTGTGAAACCCCAAAAAAATAAATATTTATATAAAAAACATTAAAGTACATCAAATCAACAAAAAGAGAGCGTAAATAGAAAGCGCAACAACTTTGAAGATGCATTTTTAAATTTTCATCCTTATAACCAATCCTTAAATTTTTAAATTTTAATTAGAGCGGTTATTATTAGGGCGATTACTTTAATTATTAGAGTGGTTATTATTAAAGCAGTTACTCTAATTATTAGAGTGGTTATTATTAGAGCGGAGTGGTTATTATTAAAGCGGTTACTCTACTTATTAGAGTGGTTATTATTAGAGTAGTTACTCTAATTATTAGAATGGTTATTATTAGAGGGGTAGTTTCTTTAAAATTAGAGTGGCAGTTTCTCTTTAAAATTAGAGGGGCAGTTTCTCTAAAATTAGAGTTGTAGTTTCTCTCTAAAATTAGAGGGGCAGTTTCTCTAAAATTAGAGTGGCAGTTTTTGTAATTATTAGAGTAGTTGCTCCCAAGCCTATAAATATAGTGCCCAGGCACACAATAGGGGGAAGTCAAGAAGAAGAAGAAGAATTCAGAGGAGAAAGTCTTTTAGGAGTCAAGTAGCGAAACTCTAACCAAGTGCCCACAGCAAGAGGTCTAATTGTGGACGGATCTTTATTCGAGCATTGTGTACCTGAGCACACCTTGTGTATGGTAATAAAGACAAGCTCTTGGATTCATCCTTGCAGCACTTGAGATTTGTTTTCTTATTCATTTCCTTTATTTTATTCTCTTCTGCATTTATTTTATTTTATTATTTTCTTTTATTTTATGCACTTTACATTTCTATTATTAGCACACATAGTACGATCACCTCGAGCATGCGTGTAACACTTAGTAACCTAGTAACGATTAGCGCTTGGTAATCTTAGTAGTGTTGCGCTGGTTTAGGATGTGTACGGCAAGTGAGAAAGAATACTGGTGTTAAGATTAGTTTAAAGCCCAGTTAATTAGTGGTTAAGTTAAATTAGTCACTTATTTATCTCTCTCTCTCCTCCCTTATTAGCAGCAGGACATAAAAACATAAAAGCTATAAAAATCATATGCCTCAAGCTTACTTAACCATACAACCATGACAATACAAGTTTGGAAAACAACGACTGATTAACCCTGAGTGTTCCATTAGGGCACGTAACCACTCAGTCCTTGGAATTCGACTGGATCGTGCGTGAAACGCTTGTATTCCTATGGTTGAGCGTAGGGGTACCTTGCTGCTCATCAAAGTTGTTTCTATAACGATTCAGAAACACCCATTTAGGGCATTTTTAACAAAGGATTGCTAACTTGTATGAAAATATCAAGATTGTTGTTGTAAGCTTAGACTTATTTTTTTGGATCTCTCTGCCTGTCCTCTACGCTCTCATACCTAAATGGCTTGGATGAGAGTTGTTTCTGTAACGATTCAGAAACACCCATAATGATTTGGGGCATGTTTGGCAAAGAATTGCCAACAAGGGCTATGGATCCCTAATATGAGGACTGGTACCACCAGCAAAAAATGAGAGTATTCTTGGGTCCATCGATAATTGTGAATTGTTGAATTCTTGGATTTTGGTTGGAAGTTGGTTGATAAACCCTCCCCTTTTGAATGCATAAATCTTGGATCTGAATCTTGAATTATATTTCTTTTTCCTATACCTTCTCAAGTCTGATTTTAATATCTTTCTATAAGTTGATGGAGTGGGGGAAAAGCTAGGATGTTAATTTATGGTTGTGATCTATCTATTCTCTGCTATTGAACATATGAATTTTCTGATTAAATGATTACTGGTAAAATGGTTACAAGAGTTAAATTCAAATCTTATTTTTTTTTTGTGGCTGGAAATTATAAAATAGTATTGTGTGATTTAACAAATATGAGATTATTAATTTATTTGCTTTTGTGGTCATTTCTTTGGTTTTCAAATGTGCAGGTGATCCTGATTAAATATTTCTTTTTTAAGTTAAATAATAAAAAGTTTGATTTTTTAATCTAATGAATCTTGTATAGATATTTTACTCTGTCTATTTCTTTTTAAGGTTATTTCTTGATTCTTAAACTAATATTGATTGACCTGTTTCAGAGTTAGATCTATGCATTATTGATCTCGTTTTAATTTTAAAGGTTAATGCTAGTTCGATTGTTGTATAAAGAAAGCCACCTAGGCATTTTCTTCTTTCAACTAACTTTATCTTTAGGGAGCTTTGGATGCTAGCTCTTACTCCCTATGAGTGGGTGTTACATTCTCTACACTCTATTATTTCTATTTCCTGCTTAGAATCTGAAAATAGAACATGGGTTTTCAATGTCAATTGTGCTTTAATCCTCTTTGTGGATTTTTGTTAGTTTGCGATTTTGCTGCTGCTGTTCAAAATTCTCGAGTGAGTGGTTCCAGGTATTGGTTATCTATCTGGAAACTAGAAATTGGACATTGTTATTCT
>MNCI01032883.1:33345-52171 GCA_015680685.1 Gnetum montanum | reverse complement strand
ATTCATGTATGCATGGCAAAGATTGACTCTTTCAAATACTTACTAAGGAAGAAACCATATCAACAAATATTTTTCCAACACTAGTTGTGTTGGTGGTGAAGAACCTGAAGCATGCTGCTATCTTCTACCATACAGATTTTTGTAGTTTCAAATTATATTTTTATATTTAACTTTGAGGATTGAGATGTACCAATGGATGTACTATATTGTAATTCTTACATATGGCATGAAGTTAAACCATGAACAGGCTAGTGGGTCCTTGGTTTAAAGGGTTACATTCCTAAAACTAAAACTGAGACTGGAACTTTTAGTTGCATTCTTTGAGAACCTTGGGATTTATGAGATTGGTTTGAAATTTCCTTTTATGGAATTTTTTTAAACAAAATCCATAACTCAGTGCTGTCCACTAGAATTGAACCTATAACTTGGGGTTATCAAGTCAAAACTCTAACCACTTAGTTAACACCTCATTGATGGGAAATAATAAGTATATATCTGATGAGTGGCGAGGTACCCCTACACTCAACCATACGAATACGAGTGTTACACGCATGATTCGATCGAACTCCAAGGACTAAGTGCTTATGCGCCTTATGAAATACTTAAGGTTAATCAATCGTTGTCTTCCTAGACTTACTTGTATTGTCACGGTTGTATGGTTAAGTAAGTCCAAGGTATATGATTTTTATGTCGTTTATCTTTTATCGCCTATGCTAAGAGAGGAAAGGGTGAAGAGACTCAGTAACTAACTTTCACTAACTAATCTTTAATCGTCCTAGCATTAGTATTTGTTCCCACTTGCCGTACACACCTTGAATCAGTGCAACGCTACTGTGATTACCAAACACTATTCGTTCCTGGGTTACCAAGCGTAGCACACGTGCTCGAAGCGGTCGTACTGAATGCACTTAACTAGGACTTGAGGGTGGAGAGAGATTAATTATCTAAGAAATCATTTAAGCATTTAACATTAATTAAATCCTAATTAGCTTAGTCCATGCACTGCAAGGTTTATCAGAAATTTTGTCTTTATTTTCTTACACAAATGTGTGCTCAAGTACAATTTGCTCGAACAAAGATCAGTTCACTTTGAGACTCCTACTGCAGGCACATGAAAATTATTCTATCTCTGGAATCGTAAAACTGCCAGAGTTTCACTAAGGGTCTAGATTTCGATGAGAGAACAAGGAACAACCACCTCTTATTTATAGAACTGGCGACGAGCTGTGATATTGCATACACGATATCGCAGGGACCAACGCGATATCGCATCCCATCATACCCCCATGACTGAATGAAAACTCGTCCTCGAGTTCCTTACAAAATATTGGGAAGGTATGGGATTATTGACTTGAATGGAACTAATGGTGAATGGGATGACATGCGAATGGATCATCATTACAATACATGGCAAAATTCAATGTTCATGACAACAAGAGTGAACACTATACATATTTGACATCCAGCCTTATTTGGCAACTAAGAGAGAATAGAGAAGAGAGAGAGAAAAGAAGAAGTCTGCTGCTACCAATGCCAAGATTGGGCCCTTCATTGCTCATCCATAAGCGCATCATCAATCCTATTCCTTGCATAACTGCTTCAGCACCAGTCCATTGGCTGAGTGTAAGGTCCATTGGCTGAGTTGTGCTATGGCTGATATAGATCTGAAGATTTAATATTCATGACTAACTGAGGTGTAGGGGTTAAGAGAGAAATCAAAAAATTGGACCAGGACCAGGACCCCCATAACTAAGAGTGAACCTCTGGTAGCAATAGAATGGAAAGAGAGAGGGAATAAGAAGGATGAAGAAAAAGAGACAATAGCAACGCCGATAAAATGGATGTCAAAGATGGAACTAAACAACATAATTGGTGATTGCATAAATTTTTAAGGGAAAGAAATTAATAGATGCATCAAATAGGAATGCCAGTGTGTCCTCCCCAAAGCAGGCTCATGCCCTCAGTGCCCTAACAATCCTACATTCGAAGAGTCCATAGGCTCTAGGAATGTCATTTGGAAACAAGAGTTAAAGTCTTAACCACAAGAATTTACCAAAAATAAAATAATGCATCCACCAAAATATAGACTATTGATACAACTAGCAATGAGGTGATAAATGGGGAAAGAAGGATGGAAGGAAGAGAATGGAATGAAGTCTCAAAAACAAGGTGGTGTACAACCCCTTGTGTGTTAATAGTTAATGTGACTCAGTAGATCCCATTCCAAATCTGGCCTTAAACAAACCACATTCAGTGACTTCGCATTAATACATTCAGCTCATCCATCCACTTGAAGTAACAAGAATGCCTTCACCAACGAGCCACCACCATTCCAACGAAACAAAGGAGGAGAGAGTAGGAAGCAAGAAGGGTCTTAGTTAGAGGGAACATGTTTATTTTAGTTCCATAGCCAATGCTTGTAGCCCAAATGATTATTTTGCCTAAGGGGTGTGCTTTGAATTCTCATTGTTTTTTTTCTTTTTTTGTGTTTTTACATGAGAACCACACCATGCAAAGACTTATTATTTTTATTTGCTTAGCTTCCCGATAATGTGGCAACGTCAGAACAGTAAGAAAACTCAAGAAGAAAACATTCAAGCACCTAAGAGAATGGCCAGCACAAGTGCATCAAATCCCCTTGAAGTCACACCCTTTTCAATCCTTGAGTCCTTAGTTTTAGAAATACGCAGTCACCGATTTGTTGATAGTTCTTATTATTGGGAAGGGTGACTGTACAGTTCCAAGCCAAGAGAGACCATAGAAATTCATGGACGTATGGATGATGTGGACTCATTGCCTGTTATATCAAAAGAACCATACCTTAGTATCAACATCATAACTTAAAGGTAAAAACCAAACATTAGCAATCAATGGAATACAGTTCATACCATCTTCGGAGCACTTATTAAGTGATGAATCAAACAAAGTAATCAAACACAAAAAGAAATGAAAAAGTATAAACGATGTTGTAAAAAAAACAAGAAAAGTTAAAGAAATTTGTAAAACAAAAATGTGTAAAAAATAATTCGAAAAAGAACTGAGGGCCCTGAATGACTAGCATATGTGGTCGTCTCCCCCATGACTGAATTGAAAGGGAGAGATCCGAAATAGTGAGCAAAATAGTCCTCTCTCAAATGTGCTATGTGCATAGACCATTCTAGGTTCATGATAAGGGTTGGTCGGTTGCACACAGACTACTATTCTCCTATCGGAGTACTCAGTTGGATTTTCTAAGAGTTTCCAACTTCCCTTGATTGGTGGTTTTAGATTAAGGGTTGGAAGTTGGTGACGCTATTGCTCCAATGCATCTATGCTTTCTTCGTTGGCACAAGTTGGTCCCCCAGTTAGTTCCATGCATATTGGTGGGTTGCTCTCTTGATTAGCTGTCAACCACTGGGTGGTCTCTTGTTGTGTGGTTGCTACATACAGACACTTTTGTATGTTAACTTTCTGGGCACATCGGTTGCATGCAGGAGATGTTGAAAGCTCCTATACGCTATCACCCTCTGTATCACTGTATGTGATGCATGGAACCTTCTTCTTCTCGATCTTTCCATAAGTGTTTTCTTTAGATATTTTCAAGGAAAGATCGCAGATTCCTAGGCATGCATTCACGATACTTAGCCATGTGGAGTTCCACTTGGATAATACGTTAACGGTTGGTCGAACTGCCTTGGGTTACCTTGGGAATAAGGTAACTGATAGGGTGTTGCCGTTTGTTAAGTCTTGGGTTGAGTGCATACACCCCAGACTCTTGTAGATGTGAGATTATTGGGCAACATCCCTTAGGATGGTCATATTGGCAGATCTCACATCCACCGTCATTGTCTGTGTCCGAATCCATGACCTCTATTTTACCCTTACCTTTGTTACATGCCCAGTCCAAATCCCTCTTTTTTTTCTTATCATGGTTACTACTTCGCTCCTTAGACTCCTCTACGATTTTAAGGAGAGTTTCAAATCCACTATCCAAGGAGTCCCACATTTGATCTACCTTGGCTGACACTTCTATTGTTAGTTTTTGAAGTAACAAGGTTATTCACCAACTCTTCAAGTGGTGACTCATCCTCCTCCTCACAGAATCTCACTCCCCTCTTTCAGAGGGAAGGATTGCAATTATATTCTTTTGCACTTTCTCTCTTGCGTAGCTCTTCTTCTTCCTTGGCTACTTACTTCAACAATCTATGAACCTCATGGGACCTAAGTTCATATAATCTCCCTTAGGCATATGTTCTCAGGGTTCTCCTGGTTTCATGTCTTAGCCCATCTATGAAATGGCATAGTTGATCCTGTTGTGCATAACCATGGCCCGGGCAACGATGTAACAATGCATAATATCAGCCCATGGAAGCATCCAAGGGTTCGTGATTATCCTGCTTCCATCATTGGATCTACTTTCATAGGTTGGACACTCGGGAGTACGTCTGATATTTATCATTAAACAATTCTATCATTGTACTCCACCTTCAAATGGATTCCAATTCTAAGGACCAGTACCAACTTTCTGCTTCTTTTATGAGTGTCCTTGGAAATAACTTTAACTTTTGCCACTCATTTTCAATATTCTGCAAGGCACAGGCTTCGTGAAATGCCTGTAAGTGGTTCTATGGATCATCATTGTATCCCCGCTCAAATCATGGGATATTATTCATGTCTAGTCTCTTAATCTGACTCTCTTTTTGGTGCCTTGTAGGTATTCTAACAACCTCCATAATGTCTAACATGCTTCAGGTTGCAAGTAGGGGCTCATCATGATCATTTCTCTCATGGAATCTATGATGCCTACGTGGTTCCCTACTTTCCCTTCTTCCATGTTGTGATTCCCTAGAATGTCCTTGTCCTCTCTCTCGACTCTCTCGTCGAGGTTTCTCATTTTGCTTACCCTTGTCCCCACAATGAGGTTCCTTGTGGCTACGTCCCGATGTTGAAGAAGAGGGTGAATGTTGCGATGAAGGGGAAGAGGAAGGAGAACCATCGTCATGATGATGTTTCCTACCTTCCCTTCAGTGATCTCAACCCCGATCATGATGATGATCAGAATGCTCACCCTTATCTTATGTTTGTGTTCCCTCATTGAACACTTAGTGTTCATGGGGATCAAAACCAGGGTTGTGTATCGTGGAGTGTAGATTTTGATACACCACCTTCTCACCATCGTTAGTAGGGGGAACATTATTTTGTGGAGAACCTATTGAAATAGGTTCACCACCCTTAATTTCTCTTATGACGAGCGAAGTATTACGGGGTTCTTTGCCCTTCAATGATGTGTGGTAACTCTCCTACCGTGAGTCCCGTTGACATTGCGCTTCGATGGGATGGTAGTCCCTTACATTGTAATCGAGCACAACGTACTCAGCGTATAATTACAACATGCCAATTCATGCAAGGGCATGAAGCAGCATGTTGGGGACAGCTCTATCTGGAGGTAACACTATGTTACCCTACAAGTCTCTCCAACATAGTTGTTCATCTTGATGGAAGACAAAGGTAAAGTCAGGTATATATTCATCGTGATGAATATATACCACACTGAATTGTTGAGGAACTGACAGTTCTTGGTTATATATGTTGTGCCGCCAAATATCTCTAGTGTTAGTCCTAGGGGGTGAAGTGCTTTTGTGTGGAGAAGAAGACATTTTTGCCTTACTCGGTGTGTTGTTTGTCGTTATGTTATTTTTCTCTTGATTAATCCTAAGGGTTCGTTTTAGCTCCCAATGATGTACATGATTTCCTATGTTCTACGTAGTGCACAAACAACTAAGTCCCCGGCAACGGTGCCAATGATGAGTGGCGAGGTACCCCTACACTCAACCATACGAATACGAGTGTTACACGTGCGATCCAGTCAAATCCAAGGACTAAGTGCTTACGCACCTTACAGAATACTTAAGGTTAATTAATCGTTGTCTTCCCAGACTTACTTGTATTGTCACGGTTGTATGGTTAAGTAAGTCTGAGGTGTATGATTTGTATGACTTTTATCTTTTATCGCCTATGCTAAGAGAGGAAAGGGTGAAGAGACTAAGTAACTAACTTTCACTAACTAAGCTTTAATCGTCCTAGCATCAGTATCCGTTCCCACTTTCCGTACATGCCCTAAACTAATGCAATGCTACTGGGATTACCAAATGCTATTTGTTACTAGGTTACGAAGCGTAGCACACGTGCTCGAAGCGATCGTACTGAATGCACTTAACTAGGAGTTGAGGGTGGAGAGAGATTAATTATCTAAGAAAGCATTTAAGCATTTAACATTAATTAAATCCTAATTAGCTTAGTCCATGCACTGCAAGGTTCATTAGAAAGTTTGTCTTTATTTCCGTACACAAATGTGCGCTCAGGTACAATTTGCTCGAATAAAGATATGTTCACTTTGAGATTCCTATTGCGAGCACATGGAAATTATTCTATCTCTAGAATGGTAAAACTGCCAGATTTTCGCTAAGGGTCTAGATCTAGATGGAGAAACAAGGGAGAGTCTCCTCTTATTGCCATAGTTAGGCAATTGTTACACTCAAAGAATAGGCTTCAAAGATCAAAAATTGGCATGAAATGTATCATTTTCATCTTACTCACGCTGAGGTCATGCTCAGGTCACGTTAACTCACGCTGGCAGCATGAGTCCAGCGTGAGTACTGATCACGCCCGGTCAAAAGCATGTCAAACACATGCTGAGGACATGCCAAGAAAAAATAAACTCATGCTGGAAGCTTTGGTGAAGCAAAAATGCCTCAAACGACCACAAAACCATTTACATCAGGTACCTACAACAGTCAATCCATGGATCGAGAAGTTCCAAGCAAACCGAAGCCAATTTCTCTTGTTGTACACTATCATTTTTATTGTAAATTTTCACCATTTGTGAGCTTGTCAAGCTCTTACGCTCCAAATTGTATCTACTTCTATGGGTGTAAGCTAGCTTGCATAAGCCAATACATGTTGTAAGATACAGTGCATCTGGTCAAGAACGTAGCCTGCCTATGCACGTCCAATTCACACGTAGCTGTCCATCAAACACCTGTCACATGATCCATTTCCCTCTCATCTCTCAGCTGTTGATCTCATCCATGAATTCCACACCCGAGCCTAGCCAAATCTTATAAATACCCCATCCATTCACATAAACATGGTGTGCAATTTTGGAGGTTGACGGCTTTGGGAGCATTGATGAGTAACTTTGGATGCTCGGGCGCACGTGACTCCTAGCATCCAAGCACTTGTAAGCACATCACTCCGAGGCTTAGCACTTGACTTGCCATCCACACATAACTACGCTTTGAATGGTGCACATCCTTGTTAAGCAATATAATATAGTTCATTATTGGCTTCCATTACATTGTTTGCTCTATTTTTTATCTATTTTACACTTCTTTATATGCTTTGTTTACATTTCGTACGTCACTAGTTACGATAACCCCAACGTAAGCCATAGCTTACACTCGGGGAAGTCCTTGGTTGATTTGCGTGTAGACCATCCAAGGTACTTTACCTTTGTTTGTTTCTTTTCCAGCTTACCCTCACATGAAGGTAGGATCGGCTGTGTCTCTCCAGCAATCTTTCAGCATTTAGTTTTCCCTTCTAGCCTTACATCGACGATTTCGGTCAGCACAGTAAATTGGCGCTAGAAGGAGGGCCAACTTGTTTACCATCCCATTAAAACATTGATCACGCTACCTTTTAAACACTGCATAGACCAAGCGCCGAACTCAAGCTGAGCTTTCTCAAGCCCACCCTAGTCTGCTCATGCTAAATTAATCGAGCGTACAACCCTGCAAAATTCTTACGTTACAGCCAACATTTCAAACTCTACAACTGCATCATCAGAACCCAAACAGTGTACACACGCTGCTTAAACAAGCTACTTCATAGGTAGCCTGCCAAGTAACTTTCCCACCACCACCATCGATTGATCATAGTGAGCTCCTCTCAGTACTTGCAACCTACATCTTGCCTAGTACACGCCCAGCTTGTCTAGCTAGCTTACTCACGCTCAGCTTGTTAAGCTAGCTTACTCATGCCCAGCTTGTCAAGCCATCTTACTCACGCCTAGCTTGTCAAGCTAGCTTACTCACGCCCAGCTTGTCAAGCCAACTTACTCACGCTTAGCTTGTCAAGCCCAATTTACTTACGCCACTATGAAATCTTCCTAGATCAACATAGCGACACTACAGATCTTTGACTTTGGGGTCGGGACCTCGAACCTTGTGACTGCAATAGAACCCATAACTGTCATTGAAGAGATGAACCCTCAAGGTCCAACTTGCTAATCACTTAGACTACAATCTAAGCATGGGGATTCATACCATACCGTCAGTCGTCATGCCCATACAAACCCATTATTCCAACCTTTCCTGGAAGAAACCATACTTCCTCCTTCATCCGCAAACACTCGAGCATCGGTTTCTCTATAGGAAATACCCACTTCCATTTCCACCTTCTCCATGCACAAAATTCAATCTAATACGTCCATCTCCATCATAACTCTACAAGTACAGTCCCAACAATCCCCTCCTCAAACTAATGCAGGATCAATCTTCCAACCTCAAGTAATTGGGATGCCATTAGTTATACTAGCTTCCACATCCACCCACTACATACCACAAATACAAACCCATGGAGCACATTTGATTACTTCAGCCCAACACGTTTAGGGTGTCACCTCACAACCTGTGGCTGGGCAGTGGGTTTCACTAGCTGTTCAGCAACACCAACCTACTCTCTACAATGTACCACACCCTACAGTCCCATCTTTGAATGTTGCTCCACCACAACAACCAACAATTCAACAGTCTCCCTTTTCACAGATAATGCAACAATCAAACTACTACCAATTGCAATCTACTCAACCAGCTGGTTTGCCTACCACCCAAGAGTGGGCAGACATAAAGAAAAGGATGCACACATTAACTGAGGAGATCAAGTGCCTTAAAGCTGCAAACACTGAAGAAGTCAAGGTGCTGTACTTCTACCAAGATGACCCAATCAACCCTTTAGTTCCACCATTAACCTTATCGTCAGGAATCTCATTACCTCAACTAACCAAATATAATGGAGAGGGAGATCCAAACATCCATTTGGTAACATTTTGACTAGAATGTCTATTGCTTCAGGCCTAGCCTCATGTAATTCTACATGTATTTGCTATGTCCTTGATAGGAAAAGTCTTAGACTGGTACGAAGCTTTACCTCGTAACTCCATATCCTCTCTTGAGGATTTGTTACATCAGTTCGTTACCCATTTCAAATATAATTTAAAGCTAGAAGCCACACTAGTTAGCCTAATTCAGATTAAACAAGTGCCAGTAGAGCCAGTACAAAAGTTTATCCAAAGGTGAAGTGCAACCCTGAATGAACTTCACGAGCCCATCCCTAAAACATACTTGCTTAACATCCTTAAGGCTACCATGAATGACTTCATTAAATCAAAACTTTATTATTTGAGTGCCTGTACTTTGAGTCAAGCATTCGCACAAATTAAGAACATAAAAGAGGCGACGCAAGCAATGACCCAACTTACTTAACCTTTAGGAGCCAACATATGAAGAAGGATAAGGATAAATCCAAAACAATGGTAGCAGTAGTGGCAGAGACAGCCCAACCTAACAATTTAGGACAGAAAGAAAAACAACCCACTACTCCAACCAACCATGAAAGAACCACATCTACTCCTACACTCGAATCTTCCTCAACCAAAACCACAAACATGGGTCACACTCATACATTTGAATGAAAATATCCTACCCAATACACACCCTTGCCTATGAATCCTTCACAATTATTAGATCAGCTTCTAAGGGCTGAGTTAATCAAACACAAACAAATGTCCCCTGCGGCATCCCAAAAACACGATAGATTCTGTGAGTTGGCTAAAAACCCAACTTTAGCAACAGCTGATGAGCCCCATGTTCCAAGAGGCTTTAGGTTGGACAAGTTTTGCGAATATCACCAATGGTTTGGGCATGGAACTGACTACTGCTTCACCTTAAAACAAGATATACAATGCATGATTAACAAGGGTGAAATAGTATTTGACGAGGAAAACCTAGTAAAGCCCCAAAACCAACCCATGGGGGTCTACAAGGATCCTCTCAATACTAAGGACACACCGTATGTGATTAACACTATCCATGTGGATAATGGACAAGACATTCCTCGAAAACCTTTTGTAATTTGTAGGCCTTTTGAAACTTCATCTACCTCAACACCTCCCCAAACCCCTTTTTTCATATGCAGATTCATGTACCTCCTTCTGTCGAAGCAGCAACCACGCCGTCAGAATCCCGACCCACTCCCTTTGTGATTCGGGTGCCAAAACACCCTGACATGCAACCCCCTATAGTTCCCCCATGACCCTTGCAAGAGTGTCTTGCTGAGAGATTGACTAGAGAGTGCCTTGAAAAGGAACATCATGAGCACGAATTGGAATCACCAAAGCCCATACCACTAAATGCTATTCCTATGGTTCCGTCCACCAGTGAGCCTAGCACAAGTCATCAAGATAGGGATACTAGCACTCTCAAGGCCCCAAACTCAACATCCCCAATTACTAACATAAGAATCTTTCCACGAGAGATATGAATGCTGGGTCAAATGGACCAAGTCTCCACAGACAAGAGCATCCCAAGCGGTAAGGATCTAGTGAGTGCATTGACCCAAGTCACACAAGCTTTGAAACAAAAGAACACCTCTTTAAGCCTGTACGATCTAGTAATGACCTCACAGGTACATCGGGAAGCTCTCGTGCATATGTTGACTTTGATTCCTGTTAGTAAGGGCCTTCTTGCAGATGAGCCATCCATTTATGTAGTACTGTCCCCACAACCTCAAGAATTGAAGTCCACATCCCCAGAATTTCATGCCAATGATATTAAGCAAGATGAGAAAACTGGAGAGGTTACTACAGCCCCTATGTTCATAACAATACAAGTCAACCACTTCAAGATATGTAGGGTGCATGTTGATGACGGTGTAGCAACAAACATAATACCCTTTCCTATCATCAAAAAATTGGGTCTTACAGAGCATTTACGACCCACAACAACTTCCTTTTTAAAACCCTTCAGTGGTTCCTATGTCGTGGTAAAAGGCATGGTTACCTTGGATATCATAGCAGGGGACCAGTTCCCCACATTGACTAAATTCATAGTGGTTGATGAAATGTCAAGGTTCAATCTAATCCTAGGACGACCTTGGTTAGCTCAACTTAGAGTCGTATCCTCACTAATCCATCAAGAAATCCATCTACCTTATGAGGGTGGTGAAATTATCATACACAGGGATACAATAGCATCACTCACTTCCTTGCACTCGGGAATGGATCAAGGGTCAGAGGTTGAGTTCTCTAGGCCAAAATAAGAAACCATGAGCGCACTTCAAGACACGAACCAACCGTTAACCCATTATCCTACTAGAACTGAGGAAGAATTGGACGTCACAGACATAGGAGCCATTCCCACTGACATCTCTTGGTTGGAGCTACCTTTTGACATCTCCAGTGAAGGGGAAGGGGAGTATAAGATCGTACCTACATGCCCTACCCCTCACGTCAAACTACGAAGAATAAAAAAATAGCTCAATGACTAGGGAAAACTATCAAGCCTCCAGAATGACGTTAAACTACCAACCATCTGGTATGACATTAAACTGTCAGCGAACGTCCGCAATGACGTTAAACTAGCCATAGTTAGAAATGGTTGATTCCTTTTAAGTTTCCTAAAACTGTTATCACTTCCGATCCATTATGGCCTAAAACTAGTAATCCCTCTTTCTTTGTTCAACATAGATGCAACAGTCCACCATGACTCTAAAGTGATGTGCATAGTCCGAAATGGCCTTAAACTAGAGCTCACTATGTTGCAAGTTTACAAACTCTTGTTACATTATGTCAAATTTTCATTTCATGCATTCTCGTTACTTTTCTTTTTACAAATATTTGCCTTATGTTTTGTTCTACATTTTGAAATCTTGTTTTACATTCAGCTACATGCATATGTTCATAATATACTTGAGAAGATAAGAAAAACAACAAATATATATATATATAATATTGAATGTCGACATGGCAATAGAATGCCAACACATTATGCCATGATTAAATCCATATCATTACATCTATCCTCATATATTTCCATTAGACATCAAAAATCCAAAACATTTTGGTAGCTAAAGCTGGACTAACAGTTAGCTCACACATCAGTACTAAGAGGGGGCTAGCCCCCAAAATCTTCCACATCATCCGCTCCTACTCCACTGGGACCAGCTTCATCATTACTATCTCTACAACAAAACGAAAAACAAACAAACAGATAAGCATAACAAAACAATGCATGAATACAAAACTTGGAAGAATAGTAACACTAACATTAAAAAATAATAAAATCATAGAGAAAGTAAGCACCATAATAAAACACTCATAGGCGAAGAAGGTCTTAGACTAGCCTCCAAGTGCTGCAAAATCTCCTCCTCAAGTACATTTTCCCAATCCTCCTCTAGACCAAGGTCAATATCGGCCAAGGTTTTACCCTTGTCCATCGAGGTCCAAGCAAGGTGCTCAAGAGAGAACATACCTGCCAAAGCCTCCCTAGAAGCGGTGGTAATGGTTCTCTCAAGAGATCCCTCCACTTTAGTTCACTCAGCAAACCTATCATAAGCAGGACATAAGCCTAGTTCATAAATGAACATTTCCTTCCGGCAATGGTCAACTGATTCCTCTTTTAACCGCTTCTTATACTGGTGCTTGTGATCCTTTCGATCTTAACCCCACTTACGTACCTTAGTAGAAAAATATTTCCAAACATGATATTTCCTGTTTAGTAAATCCATTTGTGCCCTTTGTTCGGCTAAATCCCATGTTGCCTGAACTTTGTTGTTCAAAATTGTCCAGTAATGCGCATAGGTGATCTTAGACATGCACCAAGTACTATTACCAAATAGCCTAGCAGCAGCAAAATCATAACGGGAGTGAAGATCCCTCTTCTCTTCTCTCACCTTCGTCAATGTTTCCTTCAATGAGTGCACCTCATTCCATAGGTACTCAATTGAATGCCTACAAGTCCAGAGAGACTTAACATTTTGTACGACACAACCAGAAATTGCATCGTAAATATTTCTAGGGACTTGTTCAATATTTCCTGGTAATTCAGGAAGAGCATCAATATGAGTAGCCTCAGAAGGATCCCATTGAAGCTTGGCACCTACAAGTATAAGTACCGCACACATGAATTAGCTGTAATTAACAATGAATGCAAAGAAGTACAATAAACCCATACACTTAGCATGATACGTAACATACACATACCTAGTTCTGGATGAGCTTGTTGTAGATGAGTGACTACATCATTAACAATGCCCATGACAAAGTCCATTTTATTGGGCATTTCAGGCCATGTCCTTAACTAGTCAGTAGATGTTGGACAAGCATGGGAAGTCACCTCAATCGGGGCCTATGATCCTAATGCCTCTACCTAGGATATATGTGCCTCAGAGACCTCAGCATCTACTACTGGTGCTAGGAATAATCAGGATAATCAAAAGCAAAACATAAAGGTTAAAAAGTATAAAATGTGGATGAAGCTAAAGGAACATACCAAAAAGCCCTTTGCTGGTAAGCTTGGGCAGATCACCAAGGTGCAAGGACCCATTGAAGAAACCGTTGAAAACACCCCTCTCATCACTTGAATGCTTAAGTGCATCCAAAGCCTCAACAAGATTTGTCCCCATGATGCTTGCTACATCTTCCTCTTACAATACAGGGAGTTCCTCAATCACTTCTTCCCTCTCCTTTTCTTCTTCCTCTAGCCCTATGACGACCACCTCAGGTTCAACCATCAGGGCTAGGGCTTCTCTTTCCCCCTCAGGGTTTTCCTCTGATAACACCAGTATTCTAGTGTTAGTATGACACAGTATATACATACATTTAATAAACATATAAATTAAAATGTAATAAAAAAATACAATAATAAAATAAAATACCGACCCTCCTCTGGCAATACAAAGTAGATCCTCTTCACTCTTGGTGGTCTCACCTCAGGAGCAGGCTTCCTTGGGTGTTCAACTCTCTTCACCTTCACCTTAGATCTCTCGACAGTCTCACAAATTAGACGTTCATCTCCTCTAGGAGATGTGTGCAGTCTAGGTTGTTCCAATCCCAAGCTATCACAGGAATGATGAGAACAGCTAGCTGCACCCTCAGTAGTAATAGACACTAACTCTTCAATGCCTTCGGGTGGGTCCTGAGATCTAGTAGTGTTAAACAAGTGGCAAACCCAAGGGCGAGATAGCTGTGAATGATCTCTCAATACATAACGGTTATCCCCATAAACTACTAAAAACTTGGCAAACCTACGTAGGTAACCTACAAAGAAGGCGAATGTGAAATGGAACTTGGCATTAATGTTTAAGTGTAATCTAACAATCTCTCCAGAAAAGCCAGACCCAAGAAATTGTGCCCAATTATAACGCATGCACATCTCTAGGACTACACATATGATATGTGTGGACACGATCCCAAGGTTTCTTCCTTGAGAAAGAGATTTAGGGAATGTCTGTGCCCAAAAGAGAGGGTACAAGAAATTCACCTCCATTGATCGGGCATCACCTTGCATGGAAAAATCTTTGGGACCCTGAGACACGCCTAACCAATCTTCAATCTCCTTTATGACTTGGCTTTCTTTAGTTGCTTTCTCTACTACCACCTTGGCACCATCCATAGGCATGCTAAAGAGATCAGAAAGGAACTCGGAAGTCAAGTGGAAAGACACCTTGACTCCTCGAACCCATGTAGTAAAGTGAGAAGCATCATTGCTAAAAGAATCAACAATGGTAACCATTTCAGTCGCTAGAACATTAGGAGTCAGAGAAATGAACAAGTCCATAAAACCTACACAGGTAAGACGACTGATGATTAACTCAGAGGCCTTCATCTACAACCATTGTTGTGACTGTTCTATCTCTCCATACTTCATAAGAAGGGTGGCCTCAGTACGCCCTGATATGATAGTAACTTCATCGGAGTAGACGGACGCTGTAGGAAAAACATAGAGTCAAAGGTTCAAAACATGGTAGACAATGATGCAACAAAGAGAAAATGGAGTCTAGAATATGATCATTTATCGTCAGTAAATGTAGTAGGCAAATTAGGTGCAGGATCAACCCTCTGAGGAAGAATTGGCCCATTGGGAGACCAATCCTCATGCAACCAACCACGAACTTGAAAGCGTCCAAAAGCCCTTGAGAATTGCCTAAGGTAGTCAACAATAGCAGCTCTTGTCTAGTCTAGTACCGCAACACGAAGTGTGGGGTCCACCATGAATGTCTCCAATGTTGTGCATGTTAAGGAAAGCCCACCATCATCATCACGCATTCCATGCTCGTCGAAACGAGGCCTACATAGAAGAAGAATATGTGTGCATAGACAATGATATAATTTTAAAAGAATCAAAAAAATAAAGAAAAGTACAAAAGAGAATACCTGTCCACTCTATACATTGTCCCAGGTGGCTTTTGGAACAGCGTGTGAACACGGAAAGCTAGAAAAAGTGTGTTGCTGTTGTTATGATGGCTACAAGTAGGCAGTTCCCATACACGAGTCAATGGACAAGTAGACCTAGGACCCTTGGGAGGGCCTCCCTCAACTATAAAAAGTCCCTTGTCTATGTTAGCAATGAAGGCAAGCATGTCTTGTGTAGATCTAGGCAACATGGTTTCAACGATATCACGGGCCAGTTGCTCACTTAAATGAGACCATATGACTATGCTGAAACTTTGTACGATGAATGATAAAAATGCACCAACACCAGGAGGAAAACATATCACATGAGGCCCAATACACATATCATAAGGAGGTACGTCTGGTCTAAAGGGGCCAAACCAAGCAAGTACACCAACAAGCTCAACCACAAGGAGGTAGGGTTTAAGCCCCTTGCATATAGCCAAAACCTTATGTAAGTAAAAAAGTCCAAATGCTCATAATAATATGGAACTACATAAACCAAACACATAAATAATATTTAATATATAGTTCCACCCCATGAGACAAGGACACCAATATTTATTTGGTGTATTTAATGCTCGCTGGGGTACATCGAAATCTCTTACACAGTAGTTTATTACAAGCAACATAAAATGAACATGCAGCATATACTGGTTCACCTCACAATAGACATTGAACTTCAAGTTCCCTCCATGGTTGATTGGTTTTCTTGATACCTAAAACTTGGCAAAAATCGGAATCACCATGGCCCATATATAGGCCAATCAAGGAAAGAATTGACAACAACAAAGAGAAACCACGACAAAGGGAAACACCGCTTATGAGAAGCCCATCCTAGGGCTTGCCCTGGACACTCATGTTGGGCTTGCCCTGGAACTCACGCTGGGCTTGCCTTGAATGCACTCAAACTGGGCTTGCCCTGGAACTCATGCTCGACTTGCCCTGGACACTCACGCTAGGCTTGCCCTGGAACTCATGCTGAGCTTGCCCTAGAAACTCACGCTGGGCATGCCCTAGTTTGCAAAATGTAAACTCTAACAACAACCAAAAATATACGGCAAGTCATAAACCTCAGTACAAACCCTGATGCCCCAAAACACAACAAGAAAACACAGCAAACAATCTTGGTCTTCCATCCAACGCAGCAGAGAAACCAAAAAATCACGCTAGAAATGCATCAGAAAACAGCGGCCATGAGAAACCACACTACACTAACTTCAGTGGCATAATATCACGAAAGTGGTCTAGAACCTAGGTCATTCATGGATCAAAGCTTGAATGAGGTTCACTAGCCTCCATGGGGTTGCCAATTTGCATGGTTAAGTAGAACCTACGTGTGGGATCTCTGACCAAGCATTTCATAATCATTAAAAAGATAATTTGAGGACTAGACTTCTCATCCTTTCCTATCTGTGCTCCATGAATCTAAATCAAGCAATGAGAGTTCTCATGAGATATGAAGATCATGTCTAAATGTGGAGCTATAAAACCTTTTATCTTACATACTAACTATTACTCCAAAATGACCTCAAAGGAATCCATGCTCAAAATCTAGAAGTCAAGGGCTCCATGCCAAAAGTCCAATTGTAATAGAACATTTTTGCTGATACCAACACACCAAAGGGGTCAAAACTTTGCAAGTTTATAGGAAGCTTGGACCAGATCCACAACTAGCTATAAGTCCCTCGCCATGGATAGGACCATATAATTATGACTTGTTCCATTGTCAATCAGTCTCTCAATCCCACAATGACTGGGGCCAATTGGACCTAGTGCAAATTATCAAGGCCAGCATCTTAGGAACTTGAGATTCTTGCCCTTTTGGTAACCATATCAGATAGCTCTATCACAACTGCCAATCTTCATTGTTCCCCTAAGGTGCTACCATCCATAATTTGTACTTATGGATTTGGATGATA
Source organism: Gnetum montanum (assembly GCA_015680685.1). Classification (NCBI taxonomy): domain Eukaryota; kingdom Viridiplantae; phylum Streptophyta; class Gnetopsida; order Gnetales; family Gnetaceae; genus Gnetum; species Gnetum montanum. Next base: position 34,762 of record MNCI01032883.1, on the reverse strand, counting down.
CTCTAGGAATATCAACTACTTTCTTGAAGCCTATCCTTGTCTATTCTCAATCCTTCCCAACCTCAAACGACAATTTTTCATTAGATGATTGTCACAACATAAAAAGTATTAAATTGGTCCCTTGAAGGATTGATGAGCTAGGAAAAATTTAGTGCTAGATAATTTTAATCTTTATTTTCATTTCTTTCATTGTAGAAATTGTCACCTTGTCTATGACTGACCCGTGAGTCATATCCCGTTGAGAAACGGTTTAAAGTTAAAAGATCATCAAGACATAAAACCAATGATTAGATCTAGATTCAATTGAGAACACCACACTTACGGTTGTCACCCATAAATAATCTCAACAATATTCACCTTAACTTCTAACATTAAGTTCAAAGATGAATACAATCAATTAAACCAAATAGAATTTAAATAAATTTATGAAAAATAAGGAAGATTACAAAGGAGACGTCATCTAATTTTTGATCCTACTCTGTTGTCTCCGTAGTGCAACAACTTCACAATCTTAAAACATTGTTGGCTATTAATTGCCACCAAGCATTAACACTCTTTCTTCACAAGTGCTGAGACCTGAATTGCTCATAGTGCTGGCGGCCACGTTAAGGCACCCACGTTAAGGCACCCACGATAAGGCACCCACGTTGTATCATGGGTCCCGTTGTATGATGGGTCGTGATGTATCATGGGCCGCGATATCGCGTATGCGATGTATCATGGGCCGCGATATCGCAGTCAGCCGCTATTTCTATAAATGAGAGGCGGCTCTCCCTCATTTCCATCGTAGTTTTAGTGTAGCGAAGCTTTGGCAGTTTGATCCCTCCAGAGTTAGAATTTTCCCGTTTCTACCCGCAGTCTGGTGAATGTGATTGTATGGTGTCTTTATTCGAGTGTGCCGTACTTGGACACGCACATGATCGGCAATAAAGATCGAGATTACTTCATCATTGCAGCATTCACTTAGTTTATTTATTGTTATTTATTTCATGTTATTTATTGCTTTCATAGCGCGGTGTAAGTACGACTTGACTACGAGCATCTACGAGTGTGTACAGCTACTTAAGGAATCGGTTACTTATCGCGATTAGTTTCTCACCCTTTCACTCCTAGAAGCGGAATGAGTTCGACTTGATTACGAGCATTTAAGTGTGACTGCTTGGTAGCCCAGTGGTGTAGCTAGGGGGATCTACGCTTGGTAACCCAGTGGCGTATTTGGGGTCTACGCTTGGTAATCCCAGTGGCGTACCTAGGCCTATGCTTGGTAGTCCCAGTGGCAGTCGTGCACGAAGTCCAAGATGTGTACGGTTAATCAAGGAATCGGTTGCTCGTCGCACTTAGGCTAGATTAGATTTTCTTACCTTTTCCTCTTAGCTTAGAATTAGTTAATATTATTTTCCAAACCATCGAGGAGTAG
>MNCI01032883.1:3013-26377 GCA_015680685.1 Gnetum montanum | reverse complement strand
CAACATGAAAATTAACTTTCATTGAATCAAGAATTTCATTAATTTGAAAAAGAAAAAGATAATCTTAGCCAAATAATAAATATATACTATAAATATATAGCTAAGCTAAACAAGTATTAGATATAGCAAGATCATCAAAACTTAGTATTCATGGTTTTGGTATCTTTACATTCCATACAAGTTTGCTTTTAACAATATTGCATGAGCAACATGTTTGCTTTTAACAAATTACTGCAACCAATAAACAGTTTCAATAGTATATCAAAATAAAAAAATAACACAAAAATCAAAAGAGCTCTAAGAGATCAACAACTACATATAAGTACTTCCTGCCCATGATCATTCTATAAAATTTTTAATTCTCTTCAACTTCTAATAACAATATTTGATAGGCTTTTTCACGTCAATCCTGTCTGCATAAATTAAGACAAAATTTTCAAATATGAACTAAACTGATCACCATAAAAAGTCCTCTGTTCACTAAAAATATCTTATCTTCAAGACAAGAACATTGGAATATTCAACCTAGGTGCACAGTTTCTAGAGTCCCGAAGGCAAATCTAAAATCCACTTCTTCTCTGACCTTTAATCACATCCACTGTATTTGAAAAGAAAGTAACATTCTAAACTATCACCGGAAGCACTATGCCTCAAATTTCGATCAGCATAAGTACCGGGGACTTCAACTGCAAGGGCAACACCTTCAATCCTTTCTTTTCGTATCATTAGTAGTTCGATCAGCATAAGTACTGGCTACACCATCCCCGCTCCCACAGCATCCACCAGCATGATGGTGATGGTGGTGGTGCTTAGTATCGCTCTTTGGCTTCAATTGCTTGCGCATGTCATACGCATCTTCACCATCAGCATAATACTTTGCCTCCACATCGTGGATTTTGTATCCAAGAGTATTGGTATATAGGTGAAATGCTGCTCGGTTGCTTTTGCGTACATGAAGAGATACATATTCCGCTCCAAAAACCTCCTGCAAAATCCTCCCAAGCGAAATTCATTTGCCACTATAGGGACTTCCCGCAGGATTTTAAAAGCTAATTTCAAAATACATGTGACAACAGAAAACGTTAATCCTAAATGTTCCTCTTTGACTCCAAAACTTGAAACAAAAAACTCATGTAATGATTTAGAAAATCAACATGGCACTCTGAGAGTGAATTAATCCGGCGTAACCCTAAATTTCTTTTTTCCATTCAAAATAATGGAAAGACAAATCAATTAAAAACAACCTGCAATGCATTGGAAATCAATTTCGCTCTTTGTCACGGAAAAGAGAAAAGAGGGGAAACCATAAAAACCCTTGAATTCCTCTCATTTATGCTGCTTTTAACTTTGGAATACACTGATACAGACTTAATTTTCCAATAACTACCAATGGAAATGTAAAAAAAAAACCTATGAAACAACAGCGTAAACAAAATCAAACGGATACAATTCCAAGTGATACTCTTTCCCACCCATACAAATACCAAACGGAAAATCAAAAGCTAATCATTTCGCTGAAAATCCATACAATAAAAACATGTAAAACTTTCTTCTGAACCCTATGAAAAAACCCTAACCTGCATAGCCTTCTGCGCGGCGCTCATGAGTTTGGTGGCAAGGCCGAGTTTTCGGTGCCTACGGACAACAGCAAGCGAAGTAATATGGTCGTGGCACTGAGTGGCGTCCTCCTCCATCTTTGCGAGCACGTATCCGACGATCTTCTTGTTCTAGTCCTCAGCGACGTAAAGCAGTTGAGGCCACGAGGGAATATGATAGAAGTAGTATTTCATCTAGTAATGCTCAGGCAGGCAAATCAGATTGCACCCCTGCATTGCCAAAAGATCATCTATTGTTGCTTGACGAATGCACACCATTTTCGAAACAGCCCTTCTTCGATCTGCACTGCAAATTGCCCAAGCCCATCCGGAGGAACGCTTGTCCATCCATTCGCTAGAATTTTTTATTCCTATTTTTTCTTATTTTAAAATTTCATTATGGTAAGAAATTAGCATTGCGCATGAGAAATGAGCCCATAACTTCAATGAGTCTGGCCATTAAGCTAACATCTTATTGGTTAACCCAAAATAATTTAGGCTCTAGCCAGCAACTTTGGTTAGCACCTTCACACCTGTACCACTAGGCTAACACCTCATTGTTAGGGTTTATTTTAAGACATATAGCCAATATGATATATTATAATAATGTGAACTTACAATATACAATATAATAAGTATACTAATTAAGGTGCATGCTTTGCGTTTATGTGGGCAACATATATGTATTTGGTAGGTCTTAAAACCTATTTATGCAACAATTAAAATAATAAGTTACTTCAAGTATGATTCAAACTAGCATCAACAACATAGAGGTTGAGATGGGAGTGGGAGGAGGGATGTGTGTGGGGTGTGAAACCCCAAAAAAATAAATAATTATATATAAAAAATTAAAGTACATCAAATCAACAAAAAGAGAGCATAAATAGAAAGCGCAACAATTTTGAAGATGCATTTTTAAATTTTCATCCTTATAACCAATCCTTAAATTTTTAAATTTTAATTAGAGCGGTTATTATTAGGGCGGTTACTTTAATTATTAGAGTGGTTATTATTAAAGCAGTTACTCTAATTATTAGAGTGGTTATTATTAGAGCAGAGTGGTTATTATTAAAGTGGTTACTCTAATTATTAGAATGGTTATTATTAGAGGGGTAGTTTCTTTAAAATTAGAGTGGCAGTTTCTCTTTAAAATTAGAGGGGCAGTTTCTCTAAAATTAGAGTGGCAGTTTTTGTAATTATTAGAGCAGTTGCTCCCAAGCCTATAAATACAGTGCCCAGGCACACAATAGGGGGAAGTCAAGAAGAAGAAGAAGAATTCAGAGGAGAAAGTCTTTTAGGAGTCAAGTACCGAAACTCTAACCAAGTGCCCATAGCAGGAGGTCTAATTCTGGACGGATCTTTATTCGAGCATTGTGTACCTGAGCACACCTTGTGTATGGTAATAAAGACGAGCTCTTGGATTCATCCTTACAGCACTTGAGATTTATTTTCTTATTCATTTCCTTTATTTTATTCTCTTCTGCATTTATTTTATTTTATTATTTTATTTTATTTTATGCACTTTACATTTCTATTATTAGCACACACAGTACGATCACCTCGAGCATGCGTGTAACACTTAGTAACCTAGTAACGATTAGCGTTTGGTAATCTTAGTAGTGTTGCACTGGTTCAGGATGTGTATAGCAAGTGAGAACGAATACTGGTGTTAAGATTAGTTTAAAGCCTAGTTAATTAGTGGTTATGTTAAATTAGTCACTTAGTTATCTCTCTCTCTCCTCCCTTATTAGCAGCAGGACATAAAAACATAAAAGCTATAAAAATCATATGCCTCAAGCTTACTTAACCATACAACCGTGACAATACAAGTAAGTTTGGAAAACAACGATTGATTAACCCTGAGTGTTCCATTAGGGCACGTAACCAATCAGTCCTTGGAATGCGACTGGATCGTGCGTGAAACGCTTGTATTCCTATGGTTGAGCGTAGGGGTACCTTGCTGCTCATCAAAGTTGTTTCTATAACGATTCAGAAACACCCATTTAGGGCATTTTTGACAAAGGATTTCTAGCTTGTATGAAAATATCAAGATTGTTGTTGTAAGCTTAGAATTATTTTTTTGGATCTCTCCGCCTGTCCTCTGTGCTCTCATACCTAAATGGCTTGGATGAGAGTTGTTTCTGCAACGATTCAGAAACACCCATAATGATTTGGGGCATGTTTGGCAAAGAATTACCAACAAGGGCTATGGATCCCTAATATGAGGACTGGTACCACCAGCAAAAAGTGAGAGTATTCTTGGGTCCATCGATAATTGCGAATTGTTGAATTCTTGGATTTTGGTTGGAAGTTGGTTGATAAACCCTCCCCTTTTGAATGCATAAATCTTGGATCTGAATCTTGAATTATATTTCTTTTTCCTATACCTTCTCAAGTCTGATTTTAATATCTTTCTATAAGTTTATGGAGTGGGGGAAAAGCTAGGATGTTAATTTATGGTTTTGATCTATCTATTCTCTGCTATTGAACATATGAATTTTCTGATTAAATGATTACTGGTAAAATGGTTACAAGAGTTAAATTCAGATCTTATTTTTTTGTGTGGCTGGAAATTATAAAATAGTATTGTGTGATTGAACAAATATGAGGTTATTAATTTATTTTCTTTTGTGGTCATTTCTTTGGTTTTCAAATGTGCAGGTGATCCTGATTAAATATTTCTTTTTTAAGTTAAATAATAAAAATTTTGATTTTTTTAATCTAATGAATCTTGCATAGATATTTTACTCTATCTATTTCTTTTTAAGGTTATTTCTTGATTCATAAATTGATATTGATTGACCTGTTTCAGAGTTAGATCTATGCATTATTGATCTCGTTTTAATTTTAAAGGTTAATGCTAGTTTGATTGTTGTATAAAGAAAGCCACCTAGGCATTTTCTTCTTTCAACTAACTTTCTCTTTAGGGAGCTTTGGATGCTAGCTCTTACTCCCTATGAGTGGGTGTTACATTCTCTACACTCTATTATTTCTATTTCCTGCTTAGAATCTGAAAATAGAACATGGGTTTTCAATGTCAATTGTGCTTTAATCCTTTTTGTGGATTTTGGTTAGTTTGTGATTCTGCTGCTGCTGCTGTTCAAAATTCTCGAGTCAGTGGTTCCAAGTATTGGTTATCTATCTGGAAACTAAAAATTGGACATTGTTATTTTGGAAATTGGTTATCCCTCAAAGCTTTCAGTGGTGGAAAAATAGCGCGTAAAGATTCTGAGGCCATGCAGATGCTCGATTTGTGCATGAAACAGTTGAACCTTATTGATTTGACACAGGAGAATGATGATCTCCTTCCACCATTCTATGATTATGTTTTTCCAGAATTTTCTCCAGGTTTGAGGTTATTTAAATTTTGTGCATGATTTTGTTTTATCTTCTTTTAGTTTTACTGCGTTTACTAGGTTAATTCATGTCAACAGGTGGTATTGAGGTTTTGGGAAATGTAGGATTTCTTAATTTGTATTATTCTCGTGTGCTGGTTGTTTTTGGTTCCACCATGCATTTTGGCTGAATTCATGGTGCTTGTTGTCGAACTGGTTTTCCACAATGTTTGCTAAAATTTTTTTTGGCTGCTTACGACATTCTCGTTTTTCAAGAGGTAGGATAAATAGATGTTTAGTTTTTGTATATTTAAGTTACTTGCCCAGTGTTGTCTTTTATAGATTGAACTTATTTAATAACAAAAGTGTTCGAACGGTCTCTGCCAACTTAAACTATGTGGCTCTCTTTTCTAGAATTTGGTTTATTTACAATCAACTTACAGTAAATTGGTAAACTTAAAATCATGTCCAGGCACAGCAAAAAGGAACTACTTACGTCAAAGTCTACCGTGGGACCCTAAATTCTTTACAGAACCAGGTTGTTAATACACCTACATTTTTTACCCATATGTTAATTATATTTTCCATGTTGCAAACAAATACCATGTTTGGTTAATGTGAAGCCAAAATGACTAGATCTTGTACATGGTTTAATTTGCAGGGATTCTTGATGAAAATGAGCTAATTGCATATACAAATATGAAACCCAAATAGGATCTAGGTACTAGCAATGCTAGAAAAAATGAGATGGGTGCCCACTCAAATAGTACTTTTGTAAAAGAAAAAAAGCTAAAAGAAAATTTCTTAAAAACAAAGAGCAGTTGCGGCCCTTGTGCTTCTATTGCTACACCACAAAAATAAGCAAATCGAACTTGTCTGCCATCACACAAGAGAGCTCCATCTACTTCTGTCATTTCATTGCAAAATCCTGATAAGGTTGTGAGCAAGGATAATTGGTGTTCACCTGTAAGGAAAAACCTATCTTCAGATATAAGAAAACCTTCTATGGGTCATTCTGTTCTGCTTGGTAAAAATCAAAAGCACAAGAGAGGACTTTCTTCTCTCTCTTTATCTAGCCCATTAACATTTCAGGATGCATTATCATCACAGACCCCTTACACTTTTCTGCACAAAGGAGGTGAGATGCTACTTGATTTATAAGTTTTCTTCCTAAACTTTCTCAATGCTAAAATGTCAATTTATTCATGTGATTTCTTGCTACTAATCTATTTTGTAATTTCATGGATTTTAGGAGGTGCCAGATATTCCAAAAAGGTAACTTTTAAGTTGCAATTTCCTTTTTGATAGTTATATCTTTAGATAAAAGAGAATTCACAGAGTTTGTTTGAGTTATGATAGGTCAATCCGGTGCAAAATGCTAAACAAAAACATAAGCATGTTGGCAAGGATCATTTTCAGCTGGGAGCTTCTTCCCCTATCATGTGATGGTTTTTCTCATTGTGTCCTGCTTGTTTTTATATTTAACTATCACTGTCATTTTTTTGGATTAACATGATTTTTGATTTCTTTGACCTCAGGAAAAACACCACAATGACAAAGACCGTTGTAACCCAACCAAACAAGGATGCTAAGAAAAAGGCATTTTCCACATGTGCCTCTAAGACGGTTAAAAACACAATTGGACAAGTGCTACTAGGTAACTATCTAATTTGCTATATTGTGGATTTTCTTTTTTTCTTGGGAGCCACTAAGATTCTCTTAACTTCAAGGATATCTATCTTAGGTTTAGGGTAAACTTTCATTTATATTTTTATGGTTTTGTTCCTTTCAACAGAAAATAAATGCCCCAGACTTGAAGATTTTCGTGTGCAGAATAATCCCTTATTTGACAGCCCATCTTCAGGTAATAATCAAAAGGAAAATTTTTATCGTCAAAAAGGCCAAAATTTTCTCGACAACTTTGTTAGGAATTTTTAATTAAAGTATATTTTGGTTGCATTTTGAAGAGTTTAAATTCCAAATTTTGTCTCTATGCTTCACAAATTTTGTCTCATGGTTTAGCACTAATTTCATATAAACTTGTTTTATTGTTACTTGTAAATATAGGCAATTATGAGTTTTGATCAGTAAATCTTGGTTGAGATTTGTGAAGGCAAATTCTATAAAAATAGTTTCATATGAGAAGGCTGAGAAGGGATAACTGGTTAACTTTTCCTTTTGTTTTAAATAACTAATACATGAATTGGTATTATTACCTACATAACAAGTCTTTTGGATCTTAGAACTAGGTCATTTATTTTAGAATTTTTAAATATAAAAATGAACTATTAGGATTCTATGATTATTGCAGGGAAGTTGTATCCTTGATTTTTGAACATCCAAATGTCCAAAATTCATGACTCCAATGTCTCTTTCCAATGTTGTTGTTCTTCAAACCCTAGCAATTATTGGTTAAAGACTTGAATGTCCTATAATGTTTTTTGATATGGACACACTTTTCAATGCAGCAAATATAATGTTGAAATTGGGTGGTTTTGATGAGACTCAAACAAATGATGGAGGGTTTACTGGAGGAAATTTTAGCTCTAGCCCTAATCAACAAACCTCAGGGAAGGCACAAGGTTTTGAAAATAGCTTTTTACGTCAAAGTCTAGATTGGAATACTGCTTTCTTCACAGAACAAGGTTGCTTGAATTTCTTTTTATTGTTTAATTAGTATTCTTAGTTCTAGAAAATTGCATTACATGACTTAACCTGTGGACAATTTTTCAATGTGTTATTTGTTTTAGGACTTCTAGATCCTTATGAGCTAGCTGAATATACAAACACAACATTGCCAGAATCTCCTCCTGATCCTCCCTTTCCAAAATCCAACCCTACAATGACACAACCTAGTCAAAGATTCAATGCCAGCATAAGGGTGAGACATGTTTATTGAAATAGGATATATTGCGTACTAAGATACCTATAATTTTTCATTGTGTATAAATGGACATATTTGCTTATAGGGAATGCATATTGTTGTCCAATTATTTGTAGTGTGGGACAAAATGGCAAGATTAAAGAATCTTGTGCTATCATTCGACCATGCAATGCGAAATATGTATTGCAGACCATGCTATTATAGAAGACATACTCTTGTTGTGTTACTGATTATGTTTTTACCCAAGGACAACCATTTCACAATTTTTCATGTTTTTCATAGGTGGAACCTGAAGATAGAAGCAAGGAAAACTCGAACAAAAAGGTCGACAACCTTTACTGTAAAAGGTTGGCTTCTCAACAATCTAGTCCAATGCCAAGTCCTGTATTGTATCCTTTCTTGAAAATATTTTTTTGTTATAGTTCTATAATAAGAGTTACAATGGCAGCATTTTGGCTTAAGATTTTGAAATTTTCTTATTTGCATCCTTAACTAGTAATGTTAAAATATAGCAATGCAAGAGCTGGCAAGGAATTTGAGAAATTTAATCCAAAGCAGCCTAACACAAATGCTGCCAAAGATGTGGGATCGTTTACCCAAACAATTTCATCAGTTTCTAGATGCATCAAAAATAATCTTGGAAAAGTGTTGGCAGGTTTGAGTCCTTTCTTGTTAGATCCATAATAATTTCTATTTTAAAAAAGTGGGTTGTCACTATGACAATTGGAACTTCCTATCCATTGCAGTTACCAAAACGAAGAATACGAACAATAAACACCAATCTCTGATATCCAAAGATGCCTCTACTTTAGCAATGCCAATGTCTGGTGCATCTCCCTTTGCTTGTCATTCTGTGAATGCAGCATATGAATTATGGCCTTCATCAAACATGAAGAGTGGGCAGGTTTCTCATGCACCTGAACTTTGCACATCCTACACAAATGATTCTAGCTCCATATTTCACTCTAGTTTATCTCCTGGGAGTTCTTTTGGTACTTTTTCCTCTCAAAACTCTTCAACTTGCTCATTCAGTCCAATGACAAGCTATCTGAGGAAAGGGCACACTAATATCATCTCAAGTGAAAATGACCATTTACTTCCGTTGAAGAATCTTAGAGCAAAAATTCAATGTGCTGAAAATTTAGGCATAACATCCAATCAAGTGGACTTGGTTGGCTATGATCCACGTTCATTTCCCAACTCTTATAGAATGCTACCTTTTGATGTAAAGCCTTGTACTACATGTTGTAAGTATAAACTATATGCATTAAAACCAACTCGGCTGAGACTACCATCTCCAACAATTGGTTATTTTTTTAAGGTTAGTATGTCTCAAATGTCTATGTAGAATAAATTTGTTTCATATTGTAAGAAGCAAAAAATTTTATGAAATTTTGTTTTATCCTCTTTTATTAAAATTCTTGCTTGTGGCTTTTGCAGGACAACATCTCATCCTTGTGTGATACTTGCAAACAAACCATCCTTGTCCAACAGTTTGCAGACAAACTATTATAAGATCAAACAAATCTTTTGCTGAAAGCTATGTATCAAATGAATTCTATTTTTTTAGGCAATGCAAACACTCGATAAATGTTTCTGAACTACAAAATTAAATTGCAAAGCTTCGATTATAGCTATGATAATACTGTGTCATAAATACTGAAACACCGTGAAAATTACGGGTCGGCCTCAGGCAAAGGATCGCAATTCAAGCAAGAGCGCATTCCACCTTCATTCTAGGACAAGTTTACGCTCTATTATGCACGGCAGTGTGATGAGTGTAATAAGCTCCAAAATAGTCAAAGGCAGAGTCTAAAGAAGCGCAACAGTTTGACGCTTTTCCTCCTGGCACATGCATAACTTGTTTTTACGCTCGATACGCAGCGGTGCGTATCATTGCGTATGTTATCATTCAAGTTGCTCATCATTTTATGCTTCATACGCGCAGCTGCGTAGTGAGCGTAAGGCATACATTACTTGTGCTTCGTCACGCACGGCCGCGTGGTGAGCGTAAGTTGTACATTGCGCTTCGTCACGCACGGCCGCGTAGTGAGCGTAAAGCAACTCTGAGCTTATTTTTTTTACCAGATTACGCTCATATACGCAACGCAATGCGAATGAGTGTAATCCAGCCTGAAAACAATTAAAGCACGCTCAACACTTGCTTACTTCTCACACACACAACATGCAAACAAGCGTGTTGTGCGTAGTCACAGTCTGACTTAAAAGATCATGCCAGCAGGGCCCGCAACATCCGGAGCCCACATCATCAAGGTTGCGCCTTCTCCGCGAAGTGTCGCGGCCTATAAATATCCGAGTTAACAAAGATATAGAGGTTGGCAAAAATTTGGGTTAGAAAAAACTCAGAGAAGCAGAAAAGCATATTTCTGAGCACCAGAGCACTTAGCACTTTGGAGCAGAAATATAGAGAACTACGCTTTGGCAATCGTGGACATCATCACCTTACAGCCGAAGCAGAGTACAGATTTGAGCACCGGTGATAGGAGCAATCTTTCTGCTGAAGAGACTTTATCGATCAGATACAGTTGATCGGTAGACGTCGAAGCTTGGCCCGCCTTGCATCTCAGCTTAGCCCAGAGGTAGATCGAACTTCTGTTCAGACCGTTTTGCTTGTTGTTTTGTGCTTGTTTCACATCCTATAACTAGGGATTTCCTAGTGTAATTTCTCATACGAAATATACATTTGTGAGTCAAAGCACAGATCTTGAAGCTACGTGTTTCTCTTTTGCCAGCCTCCTCTCATCGTGTTTAGCATTATCGTTGTCGCAATCCGATCACATCGCTTTCCCTTTGTTTTACGGCCCCTCGAATCAGATCACTTTCTTTTACGTGCTTTACGTTATTTTACTGACCCATAAGTCCCTGTCTGATCGACAAGACGGTTCAGGGCACCGCGGATTCGTTTTTCCAGCATAGCCCTCGTGCGGATCCGTGGCTAAAACTGTGTACGCCGGAATATCGGTCGGTATTTCGAGCTGCCGACATTTTCTGTCGTTATAGTTTTCTGGTGCTAGAAGGAGGGCCTTCAGGCTCCGATCCGAATATTTCGGGTAACCCTGTTAGGGATCCATACCCTAAACCATAGACATGATACCTCTAGGGAAGTCTACGGCTAATCACGTGGTATAGATCAGTCGCAAGGAAGATTTCTTTGAAATCCTACAGGGTAGAAAGCCTTTTGTGCGTTTTGTTGCCAGCCATTCGCTTTTTGATTTGATTATCAGTCACTCTCGATTTCATTGATCAATGGATTCTTTTTATTCAAACACAACCACCATGGTTACCCTCGATCTAGGTGTCACGCCTGTGAATCCTGCGGTGGTCACAGGACCAGCCCTCGGTGCAACGGGACCTCAGGGACCATTGCGCCGATCCTTGAGGCTTTAGGGGAAAGAGCCCATCTTTACGGTTATAAGCCCTGAAGAATACAATTTCATCTGCGTCAAGATCCAGGCGGGGCTGGCTCTTCGCCGAGCTGAGCTGGAGGCAAAGCGAAACTTCGAGTTGCTTCATCAAGGGGGCTATGATTTTAGGCCAATGGCCTACGATATAATCCCCTTGACTGATCAATACCACGAATTGATCACACAACTGATCATGGCCAGAGGCCAAACTTCTCAACCCGTGGTGGAGCCTCAGCGTGAGGAGGAGGCAGAGGACGAATTCGCGGCCATGTCAGAACATTCGTTCCATACTCTAACACCCCACACGTACGTAAATCCGTTGTTCCCTTTCAACGGAGAGGTGGCCTCTCTGGACTCAGCCGTGACCGCGCAGGCACAAATCCCTGTCCTTCAGCAAGCCAACGCACAGCCGTCTGGATTGCTAACACAAGTACCGCATAACGCGGGAGTGATTCCGTCGCAGCACGTGATTGACATTCCCGTGGTGATCCCAGCGACCACCACGCCCTATTTCATCCCTCAGGTACAAGCTCACACTGTACCGCCGACCACTCACTCAGTGCAAATATTCCCGCCACCGCCAACTCAGCAAAATACCACAACCGTACCACCGCAAACCTTTGTTCAATACCCTGCAACCGGTCAGTGGGCCAACCCTGCTACACAACAGCACCTGCATACGGTTTACAGTGCACAGCCTCCGCCAGCACCCGCGGCACAATTTTCGTGGGTGCTTCCTCGATATACTTATCATTATGCTACGCAGCAGGCAGCTGCTAACCCCTCGTCTCAGACCGGAGGGTGGTGGTCTTCGCAGGCCCCTCAGCCTGCAGGGATCCCTCCTCCACTTGCGGTTACCCAACCACCCCCTACATTCCAATTGCCTAGGACTGCCCTCCCAGTCCAACCTCCTGTGCCTGCTGCACAAATGCAGCCGTTAATAGGTCTGGATCAAGCATTCCAGCTTATCCAGACGCTCACCGAAGAGGTTCGACGCCTCAAGACCGCTGGATCCGACACCATTCAGATCATGGATTTCTATCAAGATGATCCGATCAATCCGGTGGTCCCCGCGTTGTCGTTGCCGCCAGGGATGTCCCTCCTGCATTTTCCCAAGTATAATGGGGAGGGGCATCCCAACACCCATCTGGCCACCTTTAGATCCGAATCTTTGTTGTTGCAATAGTGGCCGCATACCTTAGTCTGATTCTTTGCGATGTCATTAACAGGGAAGGCTTTAGACTCATATAAAGCTCTCCCACGCTCTTCCATTGTAACCTTGGAAGAGCTGCTGACTCAATTTGTGACCTGATTCAAATACAACATGAAGTCGGAAGTCACGTTGGAATAGCTTATGGGGGTGAAACAAGACCCGCTCGAGCCAGTCCAAAAGTTCATACAACGTTGGAATGCTACCTTGAATGAGATCCGCGACCCGATCGTGGACTCCCACCTACTGGCTATATTCAAGGGAGCAGTCAATGACTTTATTAAGTCTAAGCTGTATTACCTTTCCCCTGATGACATACGTCAAGCCTTCGCCCAGGTTCGGGACATCCAAGATGCTGCGGAGGCCAGCAAAGACCCGGCATATATCGCTTACAAGAACACGCATAACAAAGCCAAGGACAAGGGCAAGGCAGCGACAACTACTGTAACTGCGGTGACTGAGAATGCGAAGAATAAGAACAAGAAAGCTCTAGCAACAGCACCGCCTGAGGCCACGGCTGATGTCGGCACCAGCCAGGCCACGGTTGCGCCTGAACAAGCCCCCCAGCCAAAGCCGAATTTTGAGCGTAAAGATCGTTCAAAATACGCAGCTTTACCCGTGAAACATTCTGAACTGCTAAAACAACTATTAGCGGTAGGACATATTAAAACTAAGAAGGTGTCCGAGGAGGCCCTGAAGCATCACAGGCGTCACTGTGAATTGCTGAAGGACCCCTCTTTAGCTCTGCCTAACGAGCCGGCAGTTCCGAGATCTTTCAGGCTGGATCGTTTCTGTGACTACCACCAGATATGTGGTCAAGACACGGATTACTGCTGGGCGTTGAAGGACGATATTCAATGCATGATCGACGAAGGTCATCTCAAACTAGACAGCAGTAATCCTACGCGTTCAGAAAACCAAACATTGCATGTATACAAGGATCCCTTAAACGCAAGCTATGATCCTTATACAATCACGGTGGTAAGTATGGACAGTGAGCGTAAGGGACCACCAAAACAACCCTTTGTTTTGCGTGTGCCCACCAACTCAGCAAAGGGGCTTACTACTTCTTCGGTAGTGACTGGGGTCTCATGGCTGCCATTCATCATAAGAGCGCCCTCTCAGGTACGGCCTCAGTCACACGCTACTACCCAAGCCGCGGCTCCGGCTGCGCCCACACCGAGAGCGCCCTTCATCATTAGGACGCCAAAACCATAGGCTGCTCCTCTCATGCAGGGGCAGACCTCCAGCCAGAACTATCAGTCATCGCCTCCTCGGCGTAAGGAGGAGAGCATGACAGTTAACGCAGCAAAAGACAACTCTATGCTCGGCTTCCCTAAGCCCAGGCCCTTGGCCTCTGTGCCTATGTCTATGCCTCAGAAGCATGCCAAAGGCACAAAAACGTAGCCACCTTCTCTTGGTAGGAAGAAGAACAACCCCTCTGCTGACACCGCTCTGCCTCGAGAGATCCGTCTCTTGGGCGGAATGGAGGAAGATAAGGGGGATAAACCACCCTGCCAAGAGAAGGACCTCCTCGATGCGTTCACGCAGGTCAAACAAGCTCTCAAGCAGAAGAATACAATGCTGAGCTTGTACGACCTCTTGATGACTTCTCGAGAACACCGCGAGGCTATGGTACGCATGTTGACATCCATATCAGTGGATGTCAGCTTGCCGGCAGAAGAGGAAGTGATACATGCTATCATGTTTCCTCCTGAAGCTGAAACACCTAAGCCTGCCTCGTTGACCTTTCTGGACGAGTCTGTTAAAGATGATCCAGAGAAAGGTCAAGTAACGACTGAGCCCATGTTCATCACTATTCGAGTCGGCCAGTACCGGATCCGGAGGGTGCACGTGGATGATGGTGCAGCTACTAACGTTGTTCCCTATTCCATCGTGGATAGGCTGGGTTTGGTTGACCAGATCACTCCCACGACGACAACCTGCGTAAAATCATTCAATGAAGCATGGGTTCAGGTCAAGGGGACAGTGCGTATTGAGTTTGTGGCGAGGAATCAATTCCCAACGGAAGCCACGTTCTTAGTTGTTGAGGAGATGCCCGGCTTCAACCTGATCTTAGGGAGGTCGTGGTTAGCCCAGCTGAGGGCGGTCTCGTCGCCGATCCATCAGGAGATACACCTGCCCTACGCTGGAGGGGAGGTTTTCATACGCGGCGATGAGGTCACCCCCAGGACCGTTAACAATATCGAAGAAGAACGAGGTTCGGAGATCGAAACGGCTAACGATCAGTCCCATCTCCAAGCCCCTGAACAAGACAACAACAAAGATAATGGAGACAATGGTCTCGCCTGGGCCGACCTGCCATTTCCGGATGACAACGTAGAGGAGTCAAACCCCAAACCTCCTCGCCCTTATGCAGCGCTTGACGTGAAAGCCATTAAGAAACAATTGCGTATCGACAACTGAACAATGGTCATTTGCGTATAGCACTATTCACGTGTAAGTTAGCGTACTCCCCGTTTGGCAGCTTTTTTGTTTGTTTTGAATACATTTTTACGCTACGTCTGTCTTATCTACATTTACGCTTGTTATTTTCTTGCGTGTTAGCTGTGCTCATTCCTTTACGCATTTATCCCGGATTACATTTACGCAAGTTATCTCTTACGCTCTTGGCCTGCAACGGCCTTAAACTAGTTATTTTTACGCTCTTGGCCCGCAACGGCCTTAAACTAGATATTTTTATGCTCTTGGCCCGCAACGGCCTTAAACTAGTTATTTTTACGCTCTTGGCCCGCAACGGCCTTAAACTAGTTATTTTTATGCTCTTGGCCCGCAACGGCCTTAAACTAGTTATTTTTACGCTCTTGGCCCGCAATGACCTTAAACTATTTATCTCTTACACTCTTGGCCCGCAACGGCCTTAAACTAAGACCTATGCTCCATTACCAGTACATTTATAAGCAAAATAAATAAAAATGATGATAAGCAGTTAACATTCAATCAAGTTTTATCATATTTGCAAGTCATTTGAGACATGATATTACACCAACATTAACAAAATTAGGCATTTCCCCTGCTGCCACTGTCACCAGTGTCCTTCAACTCTGGATCCAGTCCCAAAAGGTCCTCCTCCAACGGGCCATCATTTCTGGGAATTACCCCTTCATGAAAGATTGTCCCCTCATGAGGCTCTCGTTCTGGCATTGGCTCCACTAGAGGATGCCCTTCATCACTTTGTTCCACTTCTGCTTCCACTGTTTCCACTTCTGCTGGCGTACTTTCTCTACCTCCTTCCGGTATCTAGGCCAAAGAACATAAAAACAATTAGAATAAACAATGCTAGTCAGGAAATTTGCCGGCTAAGTCATGAGTAAACTTACTCGCGACGGCCCCGCTTCCACAGCAAAGGGAAGTTTGTCCAAGCCGACCCACAGACACTGCATGATTTCGTCCTCTATTAGGTCTTGCCACACATCCTCGCCTGAAGCTATCCCAGCTTTCACCTTCCCTTTCTCCACGCTACTCCAAGAGGGAGGATCGGGGTAGAAAGTAGGGATTGATGCTTGATTCCCAGGGAAGACCATCGCTCTCTCTGGGGACGCAGTTACGGTCACCTGTTCCTCAAACTTCTTAAAAGCTTCGAATGCTCCGATAGTGTCCAGAAAGACCTCCAAGGATCGAGCTTTAACAGCGGAATCGCGGTAGCGTTTTTTGTAGGCAGCGCTTTCCCTTTTGTACACGTGCTTGTGGTCCTTCTCTTTCTGTCCCCATTCTTGCACGCCTGCGCAGTAGTCCCTCCAGTCTCGACTTTTCTGAGCAAGGAGCTCTATTTGCATCCTTTGCTCTACTAATGTTCGACTGGTCTGTACGTTATTCTTGATCACTGTCCAATAGCGGGAGTGATCAATAACAGCAGTACGCTAGTCTTCGTCCCCTGTCACTCAAGCCTGTAGGAACTCGTAACGCGCCTTCAGGTCCTCGACTTCCTTAGTCAAGGACTCAACCCTCTCTTCTGACCGCTGCAACTTCTTCCATAGGTTTTCATTCACGTCTCTGCTTTCCCATGCGGAGCATGTTGAGCGTAACGTACATTTACGCAGTTCCTCATAAATGTGGCGTGGCACGACTGCCCCATCAGGTGGGGGCTCCACTGTGCCCAGATTAATGGGCTCCGCGGGATCCCATCGGAGGTAAGCTCCTGACAAAAAACAAGCATCAAGACAGATGACATATTATCGCCAAGACATTACGTGGTCACTTCAATTAACTTACCAGCGCCAGGTTCAATGCGTTCCAGACGCACGATCATGTCGCTAACAACGCCTTCCATGAAGGCAAACTTATAGGGGAAGTCTCTCCACATTTCGTTAACAGCTGCAGACGCTGAGGCTTCTCCTTCTCCTACAGCATAAATCAGGTTAGACATTACCTTTATTAACACATTCTTTCGCATACGCTAACACGCTCATTACCTCTTCCGGTGACAGTGGCGACCTCGTCGACATCCTCTGTATGTCTTTCTCTTCCACGCACAGGAGTCTGCGCGTCACTGGTTCCAGTCGCGGGGGCCTCCTCAGGTGCCCCGGTAGGTACGCGGCTCCCGCTAGCGGTTGGGGCCGCCTCACACCCTCGAGCCTGCACACGGCGTGTATTAACAGTTGAGGCCTCTTCTTCCAAAATTGAGGCCCCCTCCCCACGACTTAGTACCATTGCCCCTGTCTCGGGGGTCAATCGACCTGTCGTCTTTGCTGCTTACATTCCCATGCGTTAGAACATAATTCCAACTGATCTAAATGAAATATTGCGTATACAGACTATTTACACTTACCAGGTGGAGGCTTACTCCGCTGCACCGTGAACCCAACGGTGTGGCCTACCTTGCCTCCAGGGGCCTCAGCCAGACGGAGCCTCTTCCGTCGAGCTCCAGGCTTCATGATTTCCTCCGCCAAGTGCTTCCCCCACGAGGCATCGCCGGTATAGGTAGGCATTATCCCACCTACACTGTCGAGACCTCGCACTCGGGGTGCCGTCATGCCCTTAGTTATCACTGACATCGACTCTCTGATTCCTTCTGGCGGATCCTGCCCACGGGTAGTGCTAAGGATGTGGGCAATCCAAGGTTTGGATAGTTGGTCTCGGTCTTGCTGTACCCAGACCCCATTCCTTTGAACGACCAGATACTTAGCAAATCGCTAGAGGACGGCTATGAAAAAGGCATAGTGCACATTGAAGCGGGACTCAAGCTTCTCACGAAGCTTGACCATCTCATTACGCAACCCCTTGGCAAGATGGCTCCCCCAATCAAAACGGGCTCCCTCCTCCAACACTTTTCGCATAATATGCGTCTATTCTACTGAGAAGAACCTCGCCTGCGAGAGCATTTTGGGGAAGGTTCGGGCCCGAGAAAGGGGATAAAACGTCTTGGTGGTCTTCAACTAGAATTCCTCACGAGGAAACCCCTTGGTCCCCTTAGGGATTCTTGCCCACTCCTGCAGAAGCTCCTCCACCCTGACGCCCCTCATGGTCTTCACTTTTACGGGAAGGCCGCTGGAAGGGATGCCAAATATGTCCGAGAAGAGCTGAGCATTGATGTCGAATTTTACACGAACGTTACGCACACGCGTGCTGAAACGATCCGCCTTCGCATTAAAGGAGTTGACCAGGCCTATCATCTCACTAGCAGGGACATCAGGGGTTGCAGCCAAGAACAGGTGCATTAGCCTTGCAGCCTGGATCTTGGTAATCACTACAACTGGGGCCGCCGAGTGGCCGAGCCAACGCTGTGCCTCCTTGATGTCCCCGTAACGAAAGAGGACATCCCTCGCCTCACAGCCAAAAATTGTAAGGGTAATCTCTCGGGATTCCCTGACTGCAAGTCAGAAACGCAACACAACAGAAACATTATCGCAGCATTCATTTTCAATGTTCATAACTCACAACTACACAAGCAACATTAAAAACACACGGCAACCTTACCGGGGCCAAACGGCAACGGGAATTGTGGAAGTTCCCTCTCCACGTCCTCGACGTTGAGGGGTGGATCCAGGGTCCAATCCTCGTGCAGCCACCCGAGTCCCTTGCAATTCTTGAAAGACTGCTCATAACGAGTGTGATACTCATGCATCTCGTGGCCGATTTGCCCAATGACACCGGCACGAACGTTGTTAGTCGCAGTAAACACCTTTATTGCCATTTCGGCCCAGGGCAGCGTATCGCCGTCGTCGATTAGCTTGTTGTCGCGTATGAAAAACCTGTACCATACAGCGTAAGCTTAATTTACGCTCTACATTTAGACTTCTCTTGCAACAAAAATAGACGTTGTAACATAATAAAAGCCAATACAGCTAGCCAGAACTGCTTACTTGCCTGCATAGTACACAGTGCCTTGAGGGTTTTGGAAGTACGTTGACACATGGCGAGCCACGAACAATGTGTTGTATGCGTGATAACAGTTGAAACGGGCCATATTCCAGATCTAGTGTAAGCTCCTGAGACCTCGGGAGCTGAGCACTTGGTCTTCGGGATAGCCTGTCTCGATGGCCTCGTCCGTCAGGTAATCCAGAACCCCCTGTGAAGACCCCAGCAATAGGTGCTCCAAAATGACACCAGCAACATCTCCGGCAACATCGGACCAAATAATGATGCTGAAATTGCGCAGCAAAAATAGCAGGAATTCCAACGCCCCTTTTCGGAACCAAATGGCCTTCCCCTGCACTCTGGTATGAGGGGGAGGAACATTTGGGATGATAGGGTTCACCCAGCATAAAACCCCAATGATGTCCAGCACAATCAGGATGGGCTTCAGCGCGATGCTGTCGGTAAAAAAAAAACTAAGACTCATTAACACCTACATCTACATTTGCACAACTAAAACAGAATTCGTAAAACACAACCATGCTGAAAATTGCCAAAACCCTTGCAGCAACGCAAGGTTTGTCCCTGACAACGGCAACGAACGCAACCTCACCAAAACCCTCGCATTAAGCCGAGGTCCATAACTTGACATACGCATTCACGCAAGAAACATTCAAAAAATAAAACAAATAGACATATAGAGCAAGCGTAGGTACAAGAAGAATGGCCTACCGGTTAAGGGGCGTCGGATCGCAGACCTCGATCAACGCCTTCGAGACACGGTTCAGGCTTGCCTGCACTTCGTCGATTTTCGCCAGTTTGGCATTCTGCTTCTTTGCCTTCGGTGCCATCACGATAGTTGTAGTTTTTCTTCAGTACCTGCTTACAAATCCTTGCAAGATTACACGCCCTAGCTTTCTGCTCTCTCTTCTCTCTGTTCTTCCTTTTCTCTGCTCTTCCTTGTAAATTCAAATTGCGATAGCCAACAACCAGTTTTCATCAAAGAACCACTTATTTATACGCGAGGATCGCCGACTTGATATTGGATTAAAGCGGAACTTTCCTGAAACGGAATCCGAAAATTCGGTATTAATGCGGCCGATATCGCACGCTCCACTGTCCGAAATGACGTTAAACTACCACATCTTATCGCCTCGTAATCGGGTTGCATTGATTACAAGCTCTGTCCCCAACATTCAAAATTTCAGTTAACATTCCACGTTTGGCAACATCCTGTCACTTGTCTCCTAACCGTTTACGCACTTGCCGGTTTTGCAGGACAGACGGAGGATGGACACCACGGTTTCAGCACCTTTAACCTTGACAGGCCCATGCGGGCACTTAACTAGGCCATTTGACTTCACATTAGTAGACGCTAACCCCCCTTTAGCAGGCGTAACCATAGCTACATCGGAGACATCCCCAGACTGGCCAGAACAGTCCACGCGCACGCTAGACCTGGAAGCTGGGGACATAACCGAGGACCCCATTAGTGAGGTCCCTATCGTTACGCATAGGGGTGAGACCAAAACACTCAAGGTCAGTTCTTTGCTAGACGAGAAAACGCACAACGCAATAAAACAGGTCCTGCAAGACAACATCACTGTCTTTGCATGGTCATATGAGGATATGCCTGGGTTAGATCCTAGATTAATCCAGCATAACATTATCCTCGACCCACAGATCAAAGCGGTTAGACAAAAGGCACGCAAAATCAAACCAGAGATCGCGCTAGCAATGCGTGATGAAATCACCAAAGTCTATCAGGCTGGTTTCATCCACGCAGTCGATTATTCGGACTGGGTATCTAACATCGTGGTCGTGCCGAAGAAGACCTTGAGTATACGCATATGCATAGAATTCCGGGACTTGAACAAGGTCACAATCAAAGATAACTTTCCATTGCCGAGTATCGATCAGTTAGTGGATACAACAGCTGGGCATGCGCTTCTGTCCTTCATGGATGGCTTTTCAGGCTATAACCAGATTCGCATCAACCCAGAACATCAACTGACCACAACGTTTATGACACCCTGGGGGACATTTTGCTATACCATGATGCCTTTTGGCCTGAAAAATGCAGGAGCGACGTATCAACGTGTCATGACATACATCTTTAGTGATTACCTCCTAGGAAGGCTGAATGTATATGTAGACGACATAGCTGTGAAGTCTTTGAAGTCGGACGATCATTCAGAGGACCTGGAGTTAGTCCTTAAAAGATGTTCCACACATGAGCTTCGGCTCAACCCAAAGAAGTGCGTATTCGGAGTCAAAATTGGACGCATGCTGGGGTTTGTGGTATCAGAAGCCGGCACACGAGTTGACCCTGACAAGGTCAAAGCCATTGTCGAGTTAAGACCTCCCATAGACCTCAAGCAATTACGCGGGTTACAGGGACGCTTATAGTTTATACGCACATTCATTTCGAGGTTAATCGACAAATTACACCCTATGCAACATCTGCTGAAAAAGGGGGTTAATTTTGAATGGACCGACGATTGCCAGTGTGTGTTTGACAGTTTAAAACAGGAACTGCAACATCTACCAACGGTTTTCCCGCCACAAAGGGACTCGCCCTTTTTCATTTACCTCGCCACTTCGGACGTAGCAATAGCAGTGTTGCTACGTCAAAAGAGGGATGATGGGTCAGAAATGCCCATCTACTACCTTAGTCACGCTCTATGCGCGTACGAGACGAGATACAATGACGTTGAGCGTAATTGCTTAGCATTAGTTTTTACGCTCAAGAAATGTAGGCATTATCTGTTTCGTAGTCAAGTTAACGTCATTTGTAAAAATAACATCCTTAGAGCCATTACGCATAGTTTATACGAGAGTAGCAAAATAGCTCGCTGGAAGGCTATCACTGCAGAATTTGATCTGCACTATATTGGTCAATCATCCACGAAGGGCCAAGCGATAGCTGACGAGTTAACAACTTCGCCGATTAATAATCACGCAACAATAGAGCCAGAGTTTCCAGACGAATATGTACATAGTCTAAGCCCTGTCTCGACAGGCCTCGAAGCAACGTTGTATTTTGACAGAGCTTCAACTGCCAGAGGCGGCAATGCTGCCACTGTTCTTACCCTATCACCTGAATATGTGCATCTGCACGCTTATTGATTGACCTTCCCTTGTACGAACAATGTGGCAGAGTACGAGGGGCTCCTCAGGGGGTTACTAACTGCAGGTGAACTCGACGTGCAACACCTGGCGGTTAGGGGTGATTCGATGCTAGTCATAAATCAAATCACGGGGGTCTATGCCTACAACGCTGCACATTTGCAGCCCTACTGCGATCAGGCTAAAGATCTTTTGAGACGATTTACTACCTTCGACGCCCAACAGGTCCCGAGGACTGACAACACGCTGGCCAACGCACTGGCCACCTTGGCTTTACACGTGCCTTCACACCTGCTTAACACCTGCCCTGCATTGATTACAGACTGCGCAGACCCTGTCATTCAGGCGGTGCAAATCTCCTCTCTTATCGAGGCGAGCACGCCTAAATGGTACGATCATATCAAATCTTATCTTTTACAGGGTGAACTACCAACTGCATTAACGCACGCACAGAAAGACGCAATCCGTAAGCAGGCTAAGCACTACGTCATCATCGGAGATAGCACTCTCTGTAGATGCTCCTTCGATGGTGTATTGCTCACCTACGCTAACAAAGACCAAGCACAGCACATAGTCAGCGAGGTTCACGAGGGACTGTGCGGCGGCCACGTAGCACCAAGGGCTATGGTCCTGAAAATCCGACGCTTAGGGTACTACTGGCCACGCATGGAACGAGACTGTCTAACGAAGGTTAAGACCTGTGACACATGTCAACGGCACGCAAACCTCATCCACGTGTCACCCACAGAATTGCATACGACACAGATAACATGGCCATTTTAGCGATGGGGACTGGACATCATAGGACCCATCACGCCAAAATCTTCTGCAGGGCATAGCTTCATTATTACCGCTACTGAGTACTTTACGAAGTGGGTAGAAGCTGTCCCCCTATAGAAAATCACATCCCAATAGGTTTGCCATTTTATCTTGGACAATATCGTAACCCGATTTGGCCTCCTGATGACTATTGTGACCGACAATGGGCCACAGTTTAGTAGCGTGGATACCAAATCCTTCTGTGATAACCTAGGCATCAGGCAATCTTTTTCCTCTACTTATTACCCGCAGGCAAATGGTCAAGCTGAAGCATCGAACAAGATAATCATCAATTTTCTCAAGAAAATGCTCGACGGAAACAAAAGGCGGTGGCATGAACAGATCTTCTATGTGCTATGGGCATATCGTACCACGTGTAGAACAGCTATAGGCAGTATGCCCTATAGCCTGGTTTATGGATCTGAAGCTGTGCTACCTCTCGAATTGCAAATACCTTCTCTGCGAATGGTCCTCTCCACCATTATAAATGAGGCTCAACACACTGAGGCTCGGATAATGGATTTGGAGTCATTGGAAGGGAAGCGGATACAGGCTCTTGAAGCAATTGAGAAATATCAGGATAAACAGAGACAAAAGCATCATCATAATCTTCAGCAGCGTCCGATCAAGCAAGGAGACCTGGTTCTCAAGG
>MNCI01032881.1:2857-34796 GCA_015680685.1 Gnetum montanum | reverse complement strand
GGATCATGCACAGTCCATGCTGATGTCCCAATGTTTGATGGCGCTAGCACCTCCCATGGACATTGCAGCTGTGGAAACATTTGGTTTACTTTAACATACCACATAGCAAACTATCGTTGTTCCTCTTCATAGGCTCTATCTTTATCTTGTAATTCATGGTAATCTGTCAGCCATTGAGCCAAATTTTCTACTACATCTCTTTAATCATGGTAGCTTGTTTCGACCACTTCTAATTGAAAGTTTGCAACTTCTAATTTTGCAACCTTGTCTTATGTTCAGCAAAATTTGTCTCATACTTAGCGTAAGTGACGACTACCTGTTTCTCAAGCTCATTTCTCGGGTGCTTTGCTATTAACATGGCTAAGTTGGCATATCACAGATTTTCCAACCTCATGTACTCCATTAAGTCTTAAATCTGCAGGTCTTGGCCTTTTAGTTCCACTTGGTGGACGAAGCCATATGTATCCAATATGGCTCGCTAGTTAGTGTGTTGAGCACTTAAAGAGTTAATGTGAGTCTTAGCCATACATATCTCCTTTTCGATTATTTCTTTATACATCCCCACTTGATAACAGAAGTTCTTTTTCAACTTCTAATGCTTCTTGGTCTCATTCTACCATGCACTAATCTCTATTGTTGTCTTTTGATTGATGGTGTAGACCTCCTCCATGGAAAAGATTCTATTTTCCCTAGTCAAGTGATTCATATCTTGGTTGACTCGTACTAATTATTCTCGCATCTGTTGAAAATTTTCTTCGAGAACATTCTTTTGTTTCTCAATTGCCATCAACCAAATATTTTTACCAGCAAGTTGTTTATTCTTCTCCTATAGGGCCTTGAGAGCCTTAACATGTGCGCATGTTTGAGCTTATGCCTTGGAAGGATCCCAATCAACCTGTTCTTTCTCCCTTGCCACCTTTTTATTCTCTTCCAACAATTTATTTAGTTCCTCATTTCTGAAAACATCCAATTGGCCAACTTTGATGAACTAGGAAGGATCTCTTCATTCAGTTTGTAGGGGACGAGCTTTTCTTGTAGTCTTTACAACTCCACTTCTGCATGCTCATCCCTAACTTTAGCCATGAATAATTTTTCCTTAGTTGAAATGAGGTCTGATTGTACTATTGTGACATCTTGAGGGATGTTAAACAAGGAAGTCATGACTTGTCTTGTTTGTAGCAAGTAATCCAAAACATCCTCATGTTTTGCAGGAGTCATTGAGGAATCAGCCAAAACTTGAGCATCATGTGCTCCCGTGAAATTTTTCAATGTCATAATAGGAAAATTAAAAGATTCTTTGAAGTGTTCTACAACCACCTCTACTGTGCCTACCACATCCTGGTGCTACATGACCACAACTGTGGCACCTTCACCAGGTTTTAATCTAACTTTGAAGGATGTGACATTCCCAAAGATCTATTGAGACCACTAGGACTCTCCTCCTAAAATCAACAAAATGTCTCCACTTGCAGGGTCAACTGAAACAGTGGGCTGCACAACATTGTCAATGCCTCTGAATAAATTCTTGGCATCACAACTCCCCCAATTGACTGTCTTAGCAATGGTTTTGAGATGATTGATGGACAGTCGATAGTCTTGTTGCGGTGATGGTAATTGTTCAACTTGTTGGCTTATGGGTTGTGTGTTGGGCCCTGCTTCCTTTTTTGGCTAGGCCCTACCATTTGAGGTGTAGTGGGCCCAACCATTCCCTCTTCTTCTTGCTCTGATTACTCACGAATGTCTTTCCTTGGCATTGGTGGTTTGAGTAGTTTAGCATATGAAGCATTTTGGGCTTTTCTAAGAACATCATTTGTATAGCCCAAATTCCAACATGTTTGCACAACTTCCTGATGAGACAAGGGAAAGGCAAGGCGAGCTTCCCTATCTTTCTTTCTTCAAATTATCTTAGTATTTTCATCAAATATAAATGGGGAAATTTTGCATTAAGTTTTCTCATCAAAATTGCACTACCCCATGCCACAAAATTAGATAGTCTATTTAAGCCTTTTGTGGGGAAAATATGGTAAGTGTTGATCTTGAAGCAAATCCTCTCTTCGAGGGTCAATTCTCCAGAAGCTTTATTTTCTTTGTCATAAGCCTGTTTCAACCATAACTTTCTTGCTTTCATGTCTAAGTGAGTGGATAGATGAGCAACCTTTGGACCTTCATTTGGAAGATTCAAGACCTCTGCAATGGTCCTTGTAGAGAAATCAATGAGAACACCACCTACATTTGCAATGGTGCCTTATTCCTTGCCATGCCAAAATTGGTATGTCTCACCCAAATTCCAATCACCACTTTCTAAGAGAATGGGCCACAATGGAAATGCCTTAAGCTGAGTCTTCAGTGGTTTGGGCTCAAAATTGAGCTGCAAAATCACAACTGAGAAGGTGGTCTTCTCTTGAATGGCATGGAGACATTCTGGGGACAACATGAGATGTTGCCCTGGTTCTAGGGCTCTAACTTCTCCACCTTCCGCGTGGCTAGATTGCAATGTCACAAGGGTTTCCTAATGAATGTTGAATGAGTGTGCTTCTTGCTTTGCATGTTCTACATGAGGTCCTTGGCCTTCTTCCTCCTCTAAAGCATTTAGCTGATCCTTGCGAAGGTTTTTCTCGATCTCCTCTTTCTGGGACCATACATAATCATCCAAAGATCAATTGTTACTAAGGTTGTGTAGAGAAATTTTTATCAACTCATACCTTAATCATTGCCTTAGTTAAGAGTCCATAATTATGTAGTGTGATTTTAGAGTTAGAAATATTTCTAAGTGGCTCCAAAATGTGTTATTATTTCATGGCTCTATCAAGTCACCTACCTTCAGGCATGGGTACATGTCTTTCTAGTGGGACCCATAGAAGCTTATTTAGTGCCATTTTGAGTTGCTCTTACTTCCATTTTTCATTGGATCTACAAGGATATAGTTACAGCCTCAGCAACACGATAGAACATATGGAAGTAGCCAAAGAGAATCTATGAATCCCCTTGATGTCACACCCTTGTCATTCCACCTTGGTCCTTCACTTGTCTCTCTAGACATACTAATTATCAAATTAAGTATAGTTGGATGATGAAAAATATTACCATTGTGACCAGAGCATGAACCTCTTATTAATGGAATAGGTGGATGGATGTCATGTTCTCAATGTCCAAATAATTAGTCCCTTATGACTAGGCAACATAGAAAAAAACCTCACCTTAATGAGCAACATGATCAAATTATTCATGGTCGAGATTACAACAGAAAAGTGAAAACAACAGTTAGAAAAAGTAAAAGAAATAGAGAAATGACAAAAAATCATAAACCAAAAGGGTAAAATAACACTTAAGAATCCTAGAAATTAGAATGGGGGATGACCCTCATGACTAAACATTTGGTCATGACTAGGATTAATAAGTGGATGAATGGGATCTATGCATGTATGAAACATTAGAAATCCTTCATGCCCCAGCCATTATGTGTCGATGGTGGTATGGTGACTAGGTAGAGAAATCGTTGGTTACACACCTGATTATAGAAAGCAAAGTGGGGTAGGATAGATGGTGTTTGTACAATATGAGGGAAATATGGCCCACTATGGCACCCTTGACTGTATGACAATATGCATGGATCTGTGTGTCCCTTCACATTGGTGAATTCATTAGACTGTGTGGATGTCGGAGTGTGAGGTGGAGGCCTGGCTATAGTGATAGGGGCTATTGATGAGGCTAAGGAAGGTGTGGCACCAGGTTGACCTTGGGCTAGTTTAGAGGGTAGAGTAGTTTCGAAAGTGTGATTCTTCTTCCTATGATCATTCCTAAAGAAGGGATGCTTCCAGTATTGTGTAGGGAACCTACTTTCGTTAATAGCAGTAGCAAAAATTACATTCGTTGGTTGGCACATTGGTGTAAACTATTCGATACATCTGATGGCAATGTAGAGGGAGGTGAAGGATGAGAATACCGATGGTGAGGAGAAGTGTGAGAAGTATGAGGTGGTGATCCCTCAGGAGAAGACACCGGTTGATGGTACTCGGGAGAGTGATAACAACAATTGGAGGTAGAGGATTCAGAACTAGTTGGAGAAATAGGATGTTGAACATAGTAGGCATTTGATTTTGGTAGACAGGGAGGATGTGGTTGGCTAGATGGTGGCCTCCCCCATGCTTGTGAGTTTTTCCACTGTGGTGGGGCAAAGTGTTGAGGTTGGTAATTGCTCCCCTTAGGATAGTACAAGGGGTTATGGGGTTTTCCATAATTACCTTGTGAAATAGGGATGTGCCTAAACCGATACCTTTGTACGAATTTTGGATGTAGCTTCCCTGCCCAATGCTCATATAGATGTGACAAGATTGGGCAATGGCCCTTTGGATGGTCATAAAGATGAACATCACATCCATCCTCATTATATGTAGTTGAGCCTTTGGCCTCATTACCCTTAGCCATTCTCCCCAGTTTCCGAATAATGTTTTTAACTATTTTTGATTTCTATGCCCTTTGTTTGTTTCAATTGCTAGGTTTATTTTTGAAGACGCTCTCCTTGATAGTATCTTCTAAATTCACACTTTGTTCATTTGTCCATATGGTCATCTTGCTATGCTTTGCCTTAATTTCATCTATCAATTTTTGTATTGGCAAAGGTTGGGGCTATATCACCCTTTGAAAATTGGTTGCTTCCTCTTCCTTGTAGCTCAAGACCTTTGTTGTTTCTAGAGTTGGTTCCCACTCAAATTCTTTAGCATTCTTCCATTTAGATAATTCTATTTCTTCTTTCACTAGACACTCTATTAGTTCTTTGACCTACTGGGCTTGGAGCTTATATAGTTGTCCTCGGCCATACTTTCCAAGGTTCACCCTAGTGGGCTTGGAGCTTATATATTTTTGTTCTTGTTTCCATCTTTGGATTTGTCTCCTCAAGGTAGACACTTGTACATAAGTCCNTGGAAGGCTTTTAAATGATGTTGTAGATCTAAATCATAGCCTCCTGCAAATTTTGGAATATTATTCAAGTCGAGCTTAGGTAGTCGACTCTTCTTGCGATGCCTGTGAGATATCTTAATGGCCTCTATGATGTGCATTAGGCTTTTAGGGACTAACAAGGGTTTATCATCATTAAACAAGTTGTGATTAAAATCTCTATTTTATCAATGATAACAATGGGGCTTGTGTTCATGTTCATGACCTTGAGTATGTCTATGGGTTTGATTTTTGCTTTTATTCTAACCCTTTTATAGAGCTCTATCTCTATACCTATGTTCATCTTCATCAAAAGTAGATGTTGAACTTGAGGGGGAAGATGAAAAGGAGGAATTGGTAGGATAGCCATGTCTTCTACAATGTTCCTCAAGGTCCCTTGGTTTATCATTTCTAAGTACCGAGGAGGTCTTAGGCCTTCAGGCCTCCCCTAGTTTAGGACTAACATCATCTTCTTCAAGATTGTTTACCATAGGTGAATGTAGTCTTTGAGTGTCATTAGCATGGCCATGGTCATGAAAAACCCCTTCATAAGGTGGATCACTCCAATCTTCTTCATTGTATAATTTGTTAATTCTTCAATGAATAGGTGCACTATACGTTTCATAATCATTTCCATGTAGTGAGACATTTTTGTCAATTTGTGGTATGTGTTTGAATACTTCTTGAAAGATATATTGTTAATACCCTTTTACAACGATATTGTGTAATATAACTAATCTAGATAACTAGCACCATCCCCAGGAATGATGCCAATGATGAGTGGTGAGGTACCCCTACACTCAACCATACGAATACGAGCATGTATGCATGATCCGATCGAACTCTGTGGATGAACTAGTTGTGGCAACTAGAAAATTATACGCTGATCACAGTTCGTTGTCTTCCCACCTGGACTAGTAGTATCTTTGTCACATATGATTTAGTCCAAAGTGAGTCATATGATGTTGTCCTAATTCTACATTACTTCTGATAATAGAAAAGATAAATTGATTAAACTAATAATGGAAGCAAGACCTAAATTAGCCTATGGTGATGGTATCCATCCTTAACCATCTGTACTCATCTTGGACTTCGTGGGATTACTACTGGGCGTGCCAAGTATTTGCACTTAAACACTTGTGATTAAGGCATGCACATTCTACCTAATGATAGGAAAAGTAAATAACAATAAATTGAACTGTTACTAAAAAAGGCATTACATAATTAAAACAACAAAAATTAATCTAAGTAAATGCTGCAATGATGAAAATAATCTCAATCTTTATTGTTGGTCATGCACATTTCCAAGTACGTCACACTCAAACAAAGGTGCCATGCAATTACAAACATCACACTGCAAGCATGCATTGGGAATAAGTAGCTTGAAAGAAAGAAATTGAAAACTAAAAACTAAATTGCCAAAGGAACTAGAAAGAAAAGAACTTAAGTAAGAAAAACTATCAAATATGTGCTTGAGTGTTGTATTTATAGGCTAACAAAAGAATCACAATATCATGTATACAATATCGTATCCAGGTCATGATCTCACGTACTCGATATTGGGGCCTACAAACCACGATTCATCACTAATCTATATAAAGTGTTTCTGAAATGTTAGATAATTAAATAAATTACACAATGTATTTTCCTATTTTACCAATGGCTATTGCTAGCCATAGCTTTTTAAATTTAAATATCTATTTATTTCAAGAGTTGAATGTACAAATTATATGTAACCTTAAATAATGAGTTGTTATCCCAATGGTAAGACACTTGATTTAGAAGCTCTAGATCATGGGTTCAATTTTAGTGGGTAGTGTTGAGTCAAATAAAGTTTTAATTGGACTATATATCTTGAAGTGTACCTATGTTTCACTTATTTCAAGTTCCAAAACTTTAAATTATATGTAACCTTAATACAATAATGCCTCCACTATACTTTGAATTTGGAACCTTAAATCATTGTCATTACAAGAAGCTAATCACTTGAGCTACTTCATAATATATATTCAATACAGTCACTTGAAGGAATCCCTTTTCATTAATTGTGGCTTGAATTAGCAATGAGCTAACTGAGTCACATTTGCTTGCTTTGATAGCTATTCTTATATTTGGGTGTTCATTATGCAATGAACTAACCAATTTCAAGATGCTAATAATACTTAATTAGTTTGTTAATTAATAAGTCTTAAGGGCATTTCCAATTATGAGGTTGCATACTTTTGAAAGGCAAACTTTTAGTTATTGAATTGTAAATTCAAACCTAAAAAAAGTATACATATACTTTAGATATTAGTTTTTGGTTTATTTTGTTGGCATCTACTACCATATTTCTTAAAGGTGAATATTTAAGAAATGTACTTGTTCTCAAATGTAGAAATTCTTGAGGCTATTATTAAGATATAAAATATGGTTTCTAATCATTTTGTTAACTCATAACCTTTATTACAAATATATACTTTTCCTTTGAAATATTAATTTCCTTTTATTTTGGAGGCTCAAAGATGGAAAGCTTTTAGCTTATGTTGTTTTTTGTTCATTATTTTTTATTGATATCTTTTTTAGATAGAGTTTTCTCCTTTTCTATACAAGAAACCCTTTTACAAAGAAGTTAAAACCCATGACAATGCTTTTGAACTTGATCACTTTCCTACCCAAGAGGGGAGGTTTCTAAGATTTTTTGTAAGGATGAGAACCTAAAAAGGCACCCTCAAAATTATTGGGTTTTTCTCTAGACTTTCTCTTTATTAATATAATGTACTTTGAATTTTTAAAATATTATTATTTATTTTATATTTTTCTACTAAAAAATATGGATTTTTGCAAGGGAACCATGGCTGAGTTGATTAAAGTATGTGGCTTGTGAGTTGTAAGTCCCATGTTCGATTTAAATAGTTATGCTATATGTCTTAAACTACATTGAGTCAAATAGCATAATTCAATAATGAAGTATTAGACTAGTAGTAAGACTCTTGATTTGAAAATTCCAAGTCATGGGTTTAATTCTATTATATAATTTTGAGTTATATAATTCTAGTTGGACTATATAGCTTAACGTGAACCTATATTACAATTATTTTGAGATTCTAATACCCTCAAGTAGCATAATTCTAATACAACCTATAATCTATCAAGTTGTATGATCTTACAAGTTACACATTATTATATATTAGATCATTTATTTAATCATCCCTTACCAAAACCATTCTGGTGACTATGACCAGCTAAGAAGTTAATCATACCTTACCAAAACCATTTTGGTGAGTATGACCATCTATGAAGTTAACTCAAATCATTTTCCTAATCATAACCTCAAAAAACCATTGGGATTTCTTATTCTGAAATTTACCAGAAACTTTATTTCATTATTAGGTGGGCAGCAGAGAATCAAGATGTGGTAGATTATGGTGCTAGTGGTGGATAGGGATGTAGCAAATCATGGCACTAATGGTGGTAGGAAGATGGAAAATTGAAGCACCGATGGTGGATAGGGAGGTGGTAAATTGTAGCGCTGATGTTGGCAAGGAGGTAGCAAATTACGGTGCCAGTGGTAGATATAGAGGCAATGGATTGTGGTGCCAACAATGGATAGGGAAGCAGTAAATTGGAGCACTTGTAGCAGACAAGGAGATGGCAGATCACAACATCGATGATGAATGGCATATCGATGGGAAAATGGTGGATCAGCATGTTGAACAATGGATCCAAGCCATAGCCAAGCTGGTTGTGACTCTATGTGGCTAGGCCTTACAACCCTACCACATAGTGGCATGGTTGTCTGGGCATCATGGCCAAGCCAACCATGATGCAATGTGGCCAAGCCTTATGGCCTAGCAATACTATAGGGCAACTGGCCAGCACTATAGCAACCACAGTGCCATGGGTCCTAACCCTCAAGGTTAAGGTCAATGCCCAAATTATTATATTTTTTTATTAAAGACTATTCATTTTAAATTTTGGGCCTAGGTCTTGAACCTACAACCCTTGAAATAATAATAATAATAATAATAATAATTTTCTTAATAAATCACATGCATACTGGAAAACATCTTAACTCCCAAACTATATGTTAGACTCTAACGAAATTGGTACAATTGAAATTGTCTTAGAAAGCACCACATGTTCAACTTGAGATAATGCTAGTTTACTTTATCTATCACTTAAAAAAGAAAGAAATGCAAACATGAAATTAAAATTAATTAATAATTAATTATGTGTTAATGCAAGTGGAATTTCCTTTTCCTCTAGTATGCTTAGTCTTTTACTACTACTATGGTTTTCAAATCTTTTATAAATTAATAGGAGAAGAAAGTTTTTTTTTCCCCAATTCACCCCTTTTTTATAATACCTGTAGAAAGATTTTCTAGCATAAAAAATTATAAGATGACTCCTCTAAAGCATCCTGGTCAATCCTGCCTTGCTCTTAGATAATCCTCTCCTACTCTCTCAAGTAGTTTTGAATGATTTTCTATTATTTTGCATTAGAATAATATTGTGGAAGTGACTAATTTGGTTCATAGCTTGTTGGATGTTGAGAATTTTGAGTTCCATAGAACTTTTAGACTATTTGAGTTGCTTGTATTTCCTATTGTTGAGACTTCTATCTATAACAATGTCATAAGGAATTGGTGTAATAATTATCATCTATGTGAATTTTTTCATTCAAAAATGGTTTTTGGAAGTTTAACTATTACTCCTGCTATCATCTGAACTACTTTTGGTTTTCATAGTAGGGTAAATCCTTTTGTTCCCAACGTGAAATCTCTTGAATTTCAATCTTTTTGTAAAAGTGAATTTTTTGATTATGTTAAGAATTTTTCTCTTATCCTAAGATAATATTATAAAATTAATTTTATGAATGAGATTGACTACTACCTATGTTAATATATCTACATTAAAGTTTTATGAGATCCACAATGTTCCAATGTTAACTCTTATTCCATGTTTCTTCTTCACGGTGCAAAAAATGAGAGTATATCATTGGTCTCTCTCTTGTTTCTTTTCCTTGTACCTTACCATGGATTTAGCTACTACCACTAAAAATAACCCAAAAGAACCTTATATTATAAATTGCATACCTTTGCTTATAGGCTTGATCTTAAGTTGTAATTCCTTTACCAATAGCATCCATGAATTTAATCCCCATTTATATATTAAATTTCTTAAGGAGGAAAGAATTGTGAAGGCTTAAGTTGAAGATTCTAAGAAGGATAAAGAAGGTGATGAGTGGCAAGGTACCCCTACGCTCAACCAGACAAATACGAGCATTTCTCACATGATCCGGTCGAATTCCAAGGACCAAATGCCTATGCACCTTTGTGGAACAATAATGGGTTGATTAATCGTTGTCTTCCCAAACTTATTTGTATGTCATGGTTGTATGGTTAAGTAAGTTGAGGCATATGATTTTTATGGCTTTTATGTGTTTTATATCCTGCACTAATAAGGAGGGGGAGAGAGATAAATAAGTAACTTATCTAATTTAACTATTCATTAACTAAGTTCTAATTACTCCTAACACCAATATCTATTCCCACTTGCCGTACACATCCCGAACTAGTGCAATACTACTGGGATTACCAAACACTAATCGTTACTGGGTTACCAAGCACTACACACATGCTTGAAGTGGTTGTACTAAGTGTATATAACTAAGAGAGTTGTAAGGTGAGAGAAATCATTAATCGACTAGGAAAGCATTAAATAATAACTAATGCTAATTAATCTATTCTATGTGCTACAAGGTTTATCATAAAGTTCATTTTATTGTCATATACAAAATGTGCTCAGGTACACAATGCTTGAATAAAGATCTATTCACTCTATGACTCCTACTGTGGGCACGCAGAAATAACTCTAACTCTTGGGGGGAAATGACAAGAGTTTGGCTAAGGGACTAACTTTCTAATGTGGAAACCAAGGGTGTCGCCTCTTATTTATAGGCAAGGAGATGGGCCACAATATTGGGTATCCAACATTGCATGGTTGATCCGATATCGCATACACAATATCACAGTTCATCATACCCCCATGACTGAATGAAAAATTGTCCTTGAGTTCCTTACAAAATGTTGGGAAGGTATGGGATTATTGACTAAATAACCTTTGAAAATGGAATGGGGTGACAAACTCAACATGCCGAGTCAACAGATCAACAATACAATACATGACAACATTAGTGTTCATGACCACAAAAGTGAACACTGTACATAATGACATCTAGCCTTATTTGGTAGCTGGAAGAGAAGAAGAGAGAGAAAACAATAAGATGTGTTGCTGCCATTGCCAAGATTGCACCTTCCATTGTTTATTCATAGCCATGTCACCAATCTTGCTCCTTTCATAATGCTCCAGTTCCGATCTATCCTGATTGTTTCCTCCAGGCCCAGTCCATTGTTGTATGATCACCATCTACACACACAACACAGTTACAAATGAGCCAAGGTAGATAAATCACAATGCAAGTGGTACCTTGCCTCGATGTAAAGTGCATTGCCTGAGTTGTGGTTATGGTAGATAATAATTCTAAATATTTAACACTAGTGACTACCTAAGGTGTAGGGGTTAGAAAAAATTAAAAAAAATTGTGCTAAGGCCCCCATGACTAAGAGCAAACCTTCAGTAGTGGTAAGATGAAAAAAGATAAGGAATAAGAAGGATGGAGAAAAATTAACAATGGAAACACCAATAAAATGGATGTCACAGATGGGGATGAAACAAAAAATTTTTGATTCTAGGAAATTTTTAAGGGAAAGAAGTTAACAAGTGCACCAAAAAGGAATGCCAGTGGATCCTCCCCAAAGCAGGATCATGCCTTTGATGCCCTAAAAGACCAACAAACCAAAGAGTCTGTAGGCTCTAGGAATGTCATTTGGAAGAAAGAGTTAAAATATTACCCACAATAAATTACCAAGAAAAAATGGTGTATCAACCAAGATACAGACTAATGATAAAATCAAAAATGAGGTGAAAAATGAAAAAGAAAGGTGGAGAGGATAGAATGAAATGGAAACCCAAGAACAAGGTTGTGTAAAGTCCCTTGTGTGTGTTTTATGGTTAATGTGACCAAGTACAACTCATTCAAAATCCAAGCTCAACAAACCACATTCAATGAGCTCACATCAACACATTTTACTAGCCTATCCTCTTGAAGTAACAAGAATGCCTCTACAAAACATCACCACCATTCCAAGGAGAGCAAGATGGAGAATCAGGAAGCAAGAAAGGGCCTTAGTTAGAGGGAACCTTCAGGTATGGGTAACATGTCTTTCCAATGCCATAACCAATGCAAGTAGACCAAATTATTTATTGTGTCTAAGGGGTTTGCTTTGAATTCTCATTGTTTTTTTTTATGTTTTTTGCATGAGAACCACACCATGCAAATAATTATTTTTATGTAATCAGCTTCTAGTGATTTGATGAATGGTCAACATGTTGGAAAACCCAAGGAAAAAGCATCCAAGCACTCAAGAGAATAGCCAGCACAACTACATCGAATCCCCTTAAATTCACACCCTTTTCATCCTTTGAGTCCTTCCTTAGTTTGAGAAATACCTAGCCACCAATTCGTTAACAATTTTATTGGAAAAAGAGACTTGTACAGTTCCAATCCAAGCAAGACCATAGGATTTTATGGATGTATGAATGACGTGGAGTCACTACCTATTCAATCAAAAGAACCATACCTTAATATCAACATCATACTTCAAAGGTAAAATCCAAACATTAGTAATCAATATGGTATTATTCATGGTACCATCATGAACACTTATTGGGTGACAAACAAAATAAAGTAATCACACAAAGAAATGGTAAAAATATGAACGATGGTGTAAAAGAAAAAAAAGAAAGATTAAAGAAATGTGTAAAAAAAAACTTAGAAATAACTGAGGGCCTTCAATGGTTAGCAGAGGTGGCCATCTCCCCCTTGAATGAGTTGGAAGGAGGAGATTTGAAATAATGAGCAAGGTTTCCCATTTGTAGAGGTAGCATATGTTCTAACTGTCCTAAACTCATGGAAAGGTTTTGTTTTTTGCACGTTGATTAACAATCTCTTATTTGGGCTCTCAGGCTTATATATGGTCATGGCTCCTAAAAGAAAAGTTGCATGGATAATGTAAGGTCCTTCCCATAGTGTTTGAAACTTGGTACGTTGTGACACATGTGTGGGGTTCTAGTAGAGAACCTTATCTCTTGGTTGATACTTAAATTTCCTAATTTTTAGGTCATGACATTGTTTGTTAAATGCCTTGTGCAACTCATTAGATAATAGGGCAGCTAGTCAGTTCTCATTTAGCAAGTTAAGAGTCAAGAACCTTTGTTTTTGTGCTAGATCAAGGTCAAGGTTGAGGTCACATGCCGTGGCTAGTGTACGGAGCTTAGTTTGGATAGGGAGCATTGGAATTTTTCCATACATTAACTCATATGGAGAGTAGCCTATAGGGATTTTCCATGTGCAACGGTATGCCCAAAGAGCATCATTCAATTTAGTGCTCCAATGTCACTTATACTTGCTAATGGTTCTGATCAGTATCTTAGTAATCACCCTGTTTGTGACCTCAGCTTGACCATTCACTTGGGGGTGGTATGGTGTAGTCAATTTATGCTCAACCCCTAAGCATCTGATTAACTTCTAAAAAGTTTCACCTGTAAAGTGTGTACCATTATCTGAGATAAGTGCACATAGCACACCAAACCTGTTGATAACTTGTTGTTGAACAAATCATGCAGCTATACATGATGTGTAATCTTTTATAGCAGCTACTTCAGCCCATTTTGTTAAATAGTCTATAGTAACTATGATGTAAGCTTTTCCATTGGACATTGGTGTAATGGGCCCCATGAAATCAATTTCCCAAATGTTGAAGGGTTCTAATAGTTGAATCCATTGTTGCAGACCCTCCATTCTAGCAGTCATCCCCCCATCATGTTGATAGTGCTCACAAGATTGGACGAATTGATGGGTGTTCCAGAACAAGGTAGGCCAATAATATCCTACAAGAAAGATCTTGATGGGCATTCGTCTCCCAGCATAATGACCCCCACAATGGCCCTCATGAGCATCTTGGAGAACTCTTAGTGGATCTCTATCAGGGACACACCATCGAACCAAGCCATTGCGACATACTTTGTAAAGTTGTCCATTGATCTCCATGAAGTACTTGGCTATGTGAAGAAACTATTGTTTCTTCTTAAGGTCTAGCTCTTATGGTGTTTTTTGGGTAAGGAGATAGGTAAGAATGCTACTGTACTAGTTGGTCTCCATGGGTGATTGGTTATTCACTACATCGGCAAAGAGGAACTCATCAAGAAAATGATCGAAAATTAGGTATTCTTCCTCTTTGTTATCCCAACACAACTAAGATAAATGACCGGCAACTACATTCCCAGTGCCTTTATGATCGATCATCATTAAATCGAACTCTTGTAGGATTACCAGCCATCGTATAATATGGGAGCTTACCATTGGCTTTCTTGTGAGGAACTGGATGGCACTATGATCTGTGTATGAATACCTTGTACCCCAATACATAGTGTTTATATTTTTCTAGTGCAAACACTACAACCATTAATTCTTTTTCTATAGTAGTCTAGTTGAGTTGTGCATCAACGATATTTTTACTTGCACAGTGGATGTAATAAGGATGTTTCTGGTCATCTAACTATGTAAGCATTGCTCCTAAGGCATAGTTGGATGCATCAGTCATGACATGGAATAGTTTTGACTAGTCAGGAGCTTGTAGAATGGGTGTTTCTACCAACTTCTATTTCAAAGTTCAAAAATCTAGTTCGCATTCCCTGGTCCACTCAAAGGATACGTCCTTTTTCATTAACTCTACCAATGGTCTGGTAATCTTTGAAAAGTTCTCTATGAATCTCCTATAGTAGCCAGTGTGTCCAAGGAATGATTGAATGTCTTTGACAATTTTCGGTTGATGCGTAATTCCTTGGATGATCTTGATTTTCTCAAGGTCTACCTCTATCCTTGCATGTGAGATTTTATGCCCAAGTACTACACCTTCTTGGACCATCAAATGGATTTTTTTCTACTTGAGCCTCAAATTAGTTTCTACACATCCTTTCAGCACTTGCTCTAATTGGTCCAAGGCTTGATCAAAGCTTTCTCCATAAGTGGAGAATTCATCCATAAATACTTCAACACCATTTCTTATCTGCTGTTGAAATATGCTTAAAACTAAGAATTGAAATGTTGCAGGGGATTTACACAAGCCAAACGGCACTTGTTTGTATGCAAATGTTCTCCAAGGACTGGTGCATGTAGTTTTGGCTAAGTCTTCTGGGGCTATTTGTATTTGGTTGTATCTACTATATCCATCCAGAAAACTATAATAGGGATGCCCTACGATTGTGTTCAAGACTTCATCAATGAATGGCAACAGAAAGTGATCCTTGAATGTTGCCATGTTTAGTAGCCTAAAATCTATCCACACCTTCCATTTGCCTTCCTTTTAGGCATGATTACTAAGGGGCTAACTCATTCACTATCAGCAATGGGGTATATGAACCCAACCATTAGAAGCTGTTCGATTTCTTCTTTTACTACTTGCTTCAACTTTGAGTTCAATTGCCTCTATGGTTGTTTTTGAGGCTTCATGGATGGGTCAGTGTAAATCCTATGCTAGAATATCCTATTTCAATTAATTTTGGATATGATCGGGTGAATGCTTTTGACCACTTGTTTATTACCTTTAGTAGACTCTCTTTTTGATGTGGAGCTGGTTTTGCATTAATGATTATCGATATTCCATTCTTAAGGAATGTGTAATCCATACCAGTGGGAAATAGTTTTAGCTCTAGGGGCTCTTGTTTAAATTTTCTAGGAATTTCCAACTTCCCCCAATTGATATTTTCGAGGTTAGGACTTGGAAG
This sequence comes from Gnetum montanum, assembly GCA_015680685.1. NCBI lineage: Eukaryota > Viridiplantae > Streptophyta > Gnetopsida > Gnetales > Gnetaceae > Gnetum > Gnetum montanum. Next base: position 18,971 of record MNCI01032881.1, on the reverse strand, counting down.
TTGGTGGTGGACTTTCTCTAATGAGTCTATGCTATCTACATAAGCCCATGTCAAACCCTCAGTTAGTTCCATGCATATAAGGGAGCTTCTTTCTTGATTAGCTATCAGCCACTAGGTGTCTTCTTGTTGTGTGGTTGCTGCATACAGGCACCTTTGTATATTGATCATTTGTGCAAACTAATTGCATGCAGGCAATGTTAGACTTTGCACAACCCATGATCTCTGCACGTAATTACACCCTGTGTCACTGTATGTGATGCATGGAACCTTCTTCTTCTCAATCTTTATGAAAGTATTTTCCTTATATATTTCTAGGGAAATATCATGGATTCCTAGGCATGCATCGATAGTGCTTAGCCATGCCCTTCTCATTATGATTCGGAAGTCCCCATTACTGTTGTTCACTTGAATCACTAGGAAGTCAGCTAGATACGACCACACATAGACAATGATAACAATGTCCTCAACTAATCCCAAGGGAACAGTGATGGACTAGTCGACCAACTCTAAATATGTGTTTCTCTTTTTTAATGGAGGCAGGTTCTAGGCCTTGTACATTTTTTGGGATATTAGGTTGACATCGGAACTTGAATCCAAAAGAGCTTTGCATGGCTCATTCCTAGTAATTTGTAGATATATTAGGGGATTCCCAGGATTAGAGAATTTCTTGAGAGGGTGGCCAGCCTTGATCCAATTAGTAACGGCATGTGTTAACATGACCATATGTGTTGAATGTGGTGTTAGGTTCGAAGGCGGCTCTGAAGCTCTATTTGATATGGAGATGTCCAAAGACTCAGCCACTTGGGGTTGTAAAGGCTTGGTCGGACTGTTAGTTCTAAAGAAAGGTATTTTCTTCATACAGTTGTCAGAACCAATAGTAGGTTGAGGATTAATAGCCTTTGTGGCATTGTGTTGCTATGGTTGAGTAGGGAGTTCACCTTGCATTGCTAGAGCAGGTGGTAATGGAGCTAGTGGTGGGAGAGATGCGGCTAGATTGGAAGGATGATATACTTTTGGAATATCACCCATAGGAGAGGGAGTTCTATAGTACTCATGGGCTTGGTAGTGATTTTGTGGAGTAACGTGGCCAACAGAGTCATGTGGAGAGATTGGATGTTGCACGTAATATCCATATGGGTCAGGTTGTTGGTAAGGATATTGTTGCCTTGGTGGTGGAATTCCCCATGATTGTGGGTGCTATCACTATTGATGTTGCTCAATTGGTTATGGTGGAGTTTCACTTGGATAATACGTTAAAGGTTGGTGGAACTACCTTGGGTTACCTTGGGGATAAGGTAACTATTGGGATGTTTACCATTTATTTAAACAGGGATTAAGTGCATACACCCTAGACTCCTGTAGATGTGAGATCACAGGGAAACATACACTATCATCATCTATATTTGAGTTCACAACCTCTTCAATAATAGCAACTTTACCCTTACCCTTGTTACATGTGGTTTCTGCTTCTCTCTTTTTTCTTTTGTCACGATCACTACCTCACTCCCTAGACTCCTCTACTACTTTGAGAATAGTTTGAAACCTACTATCCAGGGAGTCCCACATTTGGTCTACCTTTTCTGATACTTCTGATGCTAACTTTTGGATAGGAAAGGTTTTCCTATTCACCATCTCTTTGAGTGGTGACTCTTCCTCATCCTCACAAAATCTTACTCCCTTCCTTCGAAGAGAAGGATCTCAGTTATATTCTTCTGCACTTTCTCTCTTTAATAGCTCACCTTCTTCCTTAGCAACTTGCTCTAGTAATCTGTGAATATGATGGGACATAAGCTCAGATAGTCTTCCTTGGGCATAAGTCCCAAGGGTTCTTCTCATTTCATGCCTAAGCCCATCTACAATATGGCATAGCTAATCCCGTTGTGAATAACTATGGTGAGGACAATGATGTAATAGTGTGCATAATAACATCCCATGACAGCATCCAAGGGTTCGTGACTTCCTTGTTTCCATCCTTGGGTTTTCTTTCATAGGTTAGACACTTGGGAGTATGTTTGGTACTTATCGTTGAACAATTCTAACATAGTAGTCCACCTACAAATGGATTCCAATTCTAAGGATCAGTACCAGCTTTCAACTTCTTTTATTAGTGTCTGTGGGAACAACTTAAGTTTTTGCCAATAATTGTCTATGTTTTTCAAGGCACACACATCATGAAATTCTTGTAAANTTATCCTCATGATCTTTCTCTCTATGGCTACGTCTGGACACTGAAGGAGAGGGTGAAGGGGATGATGAAGGTGAAGAAGGAGAACCACCACCATGAAAGTGTCTACTACCTTCTCTTCGGTGGTCTTTACCTGTATTGCGATTACGATTAGAATGTCCACCTTCATCATGTGTCCTTGTTCCTTTTTCGGAAACTTTGTGTCTGTTGGTATCAGCACCTAGATTGTGAATAGTAGAATGAAGGTTCTGATACACAACCCTTTGGCTAAATTCAATGGGAGGAACATCGTTATGTTGGCGACTACCTAAGGCAAGTTCATCACCCTTAATTTCACTTAAAATGTGGGGGGCATCCTTGGACCATTTTCCCTTCATAGACTTATGGTCTCTCCTATTGCAAATCCCTTTGATGTTGCACCTCTATGGGATGATAGTCTCTCGAATCATAGTCTTGCGGAATGTACTCACCATGCAAGTGTTGCATGCCTATTCATGTAAGAGTGCAAAGAAACATACTTGGGACTGAACGGTTGGAAGGTAACACTATGTTACCTTCCAAGACATGCCAATGTAGCTGTTCATCCTAGTGGAGAATAAAGGTGAAGTTGAGTACATATTCATCAGGATGAATATATACCACATGAAACTGTTGAGGGATTGGCGGATCAATGTCATGTGTATCCTACCTCAAATTTCCTCTTGCGTTAGTCCTAGGTGGTGAAGTGCTTTTGTGTGAAGAAGAAGACATCTTGTCTCATTCAATGTGCAATGTACTATTATCTTTTCCTTAATCAACCCTAAGGATTCATTCCACTGATGTAAATGATTTCCTACATTCTACTTAGCACACAAACAACTAAGTCCCCAGCAACAACGCAAATGATGAGGGATAAGGTACCCCTACGCTCAACGATATGAATACAAGCATTTCACATACGATCTAGTCAAATTCCAAGGACCAAGTGCCTATGCACTTTTGTGGAAAAATAATGGGTTGATTAATCATTGTCTTCCCAAACTTACTTGTATGTCATGGTTGTATGGTTAAGTAAGCTTGAGGCATATGATTTTTATGGCTTTTATGTGTTTTATATCTTGCGCTAATAAAGAGGGAGAGAGAGATAACTAAGTAACTTATCTAATTTAACTATTCATCAACTAAGTTCTAATTACTCCTAACACTAGTATCCATTCCCACTTGTCGTACACATCCTGAATGAGTGCAACACTGCTGGGATTACCAAACACTAATTGTTACTAGGTTACCAAGCGCTACACGCCTGTTCGAAGCGGTTATACCAAGTGTATTTAACTAAGAGAGTTGTAAGGTCAGAGAAATCATTAATCAACTAGGAAATCATTAAATATTTACTAATTCTAATTAATCTATTCTATGTGTTTCAAGGTTTATCATAAAGTTCATCTTTATTTCCGTACACAAAGTGTGCTCAGATACACAATGCTCGAATAAAGATCCGTTCACTCTATGACTCCTACTAATTTCCAAGGTTTATTCTAAATCATACCTTATTTTTATTTTGTATTTATTTATTTATTTATTTTATTTTATGCTTCTGATTATTAATAAAAAATAGTGCACAGAACAAGGTCCAAGTGGAAAGGTAGTGTTAAGGTACAAAAGAAAGGCAAAGGAACTAGAGGTAATTTGATTATGAAATAACAATATGGTTTAGAATACTTCTCTTTTTCCTTGTTCTTATGTTATACCATTTTTGGTAGGTGTCCTTGGGTCAAGGTTACTTCATTCAAGAGTTAGGAAAGGGTTCTGTATGCAAGTTTGATTTCAAGGAGACTTCAACCCCTCATTTGAAATCTCCTTATGTGTCATCTCCACAGGTAACTTCGGTAAATGGATCATTACCATAGGCCATGCCAGAAACTTTTGTCCCTAGATCTATCATCATTACTCCTTCTATCATCATCATGGATTCATCTTTCTCTCTAAGTTAGATGGTGGTTTCTGTAGAGGAACTTGTTCTTCTTTGAAATCTTGGTGAATGGATTATGAGGAATACTCCTTACTTTATTTGTGAAGAATTGTGCCACTTGAGGGAATTCAAATCTTGTGAATTCAAAGGTAATTATGAGTTACTAAAAGTTGGTGCTACATCCTCTTTTCATGATATCCTTAAGGATGTTCCAAAAGTTAGCAGAGATCTTGAACAACTCTTAGGAAACTTAGAGAGTGCCACTTACCTTGCTCATTGTTTGTTGAACCATGAATGCATCCTCCAAATCAAGAATGATCAACATCATGTAAGTAATTCTTGTTTTCTCTTCTCTCTTCTCTTTTTTCTTTTCTTCTTCTTTTTATTATTATCTTTATACTCATAGCCTTGATCTTGTCTATGTAGAGGAAGGTAAAAGAATGGTAAGAAACATGGCCCAATGGATCCTTTAGGTACATTTTTTGGAAATAGAACTTGCAAAGGCTGATGAAACACAAGTTGCAACAAAGAGTGTCATCAAATACATTAGTTAACTATGTGATGTTCTAATCAAATGTTGTGTGGTACTCAATAAGGATTATGTTACCAAGGGGAAATGTGAGGCTTGGTTGAAGGTTATTGTTGATCTTCTCAAGGTCTTTAAACTAGATGACTGATCTTCCTCTTTCTACTTCTTTTCATATTCCTATTCTTAATGTATCCCACATATATTTCCATATTTATTTTATTAATTTATCTCATTCATATATTAATAAAAAAATTAATTTTATATATTTTTTCTACTTTTTCCACTTTGACTTCTGAATCATGGTTTGCTCCAATACCAAATGTAACATCCCATCCCATTCCTAGATGTTGATGAAATACAATTATTTATTTCATAAAAAATATTGCATTGTGTGAAAATAACTTCATCACTCTTATAACTTTGAAAATAATAAAAAATGAACATGAAATTAAGCCAAAAAATGGAGATTTATTATATGTTTGATTGATACACTATAACACCCTCTGGGTTATCTTCTTGTGAGATGTACGATCTTCAAGGCAATCCAGCACTGCCATCATGGTTAAGCTATCTAGCTGAAGGGGTGATTAATCCCTTCTTGTCCCACTTCACCTAACTCTCATCACTTTCCAATCTTGGCTCTGTAACTCCATGCTAATATGATCTCTAAGCTTGGCATTAAATGCCTCAAGTCAAACCCATTCTCGAGAGGTGCCATGAATAGTTGTAACTCCTTATAATGAGGCACCACTTCTTTCAAATGCTAATTACACTATTATAGTATAATTCTACCCTTAATAAGGAATGGGATGTTAAACTAGTTTAGTTTAATTCCTATGAATTATTTAATTTCTTCAAGGTTCTTCATTTTAAATTCAATTTTCATCTCATTCTTGGCATCGTCTGTTAGACTTTTATTGGTGGTAATAAAGATAATATCATCTACATATTGTGATATGACAATGAATTCATCTCCTTCCTTCTTAAAATATATTATTGATTCAAATATGTAATTTTGGTAATTCTTTTTGATGAGATAGCCATTAATTCTCTAGAACTATGCCTCAGGTGCTTACTTTAGGCCATAGAGACCTTCATTGAGTTTTCACACTTTTTTCTCTTTTTCTTTGATAACATAACCATCAAGCTAATAGATGTATAATTTTTCTTTGATATATCCATTTAGAAATGCTAAGTTTACATCAACTTATTTAATCTTTAAATTTCTATGTGCTACTATGGAGAGAATGAGCTTGATGGTTTTAAATATGGCTACTAGTATAAATATTTCTTCATATTCAATGTGTTTCTTTTGTTTGAATCCTCTTATCACAAGTATTTCTTTGTATGTTGTGACTTTTCCTTTCTCATTATATTTTATTTATACAGCCACTTACAATTAATAACATTTATCATCTTTTATTTTTCCCACTAATTCTCATGGATTATTTCTTAGGATGGCATCATACTCTTTGTTACTGAGTTCTTTCCATACTTTTAATCTCATGGCTTCATTGAAATTGGTTGGATCACTTGAGACTACTAAATATGTTGTATTTGTAATATTGTAAGATTTTATAATTCTTCTTTCAAAATTTGGATCTAGCATTTGACTATGAGGATGGCCTCTTTGAACCTAAATTTTTGAACTTTGACATGTCTAATTTCTCTGTTATTTGAAAAAATCACATATATAAAATTTTATCTAATCAAATATAACATTTATTAAAACATGTTATTTCTAATTCATTAGGTCATAGCATCTATATCCATTGTTGTGAGAATCATAAACAAGAAAGATGCATTTTTTCCCTCTATCCTCAAGTTTGTCAATGAATTTTTTAAGGATCTTTATATAACAATGACACTCAAATATTCTCATATGACTCAAGTTATGACTTTTGTCATATAAATATTCATATTAAAACATATCTCATTGCTTTTAATGATGATTTGATTAGAAATGTAATAAGAAGTTGTGATAGTTGTACTCAAAAATTGGTTAAATAGTGAGATATAATTTAGTAAGAACCTTATCATGTCTTGTATTATTCTATTATTTCTTTTAATTACTCCATTTTATTATGGGCTATATCCACATGTGGTTTAATTAATGATTTCATTTTATTTATAGAACATATTAAATTATTTATTAATGAAATCACCTTTTTTATCTAATTGGATGAGCTTAATCTTGACATTCATGAATTTTTAATCATTTTGTAGAAAGTTTCAAAGTATTTCAGTGCTTCATCCTTTTACTTCAAACTCTAATTCCAAGTGTATCTTGAATAGTCATCTACTATGATCATGAAATAATTTATCCCTCCTATTGAAATAGTGAGCATTGTCCCAACAAGATCCATATGGAAAAGATCAAATGGATTTTCCTTCTTTATCATGCGAGAGTTGTAAGGAGAATTGATTACTTTGCTTGTATGCAAGTCTCATATTTATCTTGAGGAATATCTAAAATTTTATTCATTTATGTTTTTCTTGTTTGATCATTCTTTTAATTTTTGGATAGGAGATGTGACTAAACCTTCCATGTCAAAGTCTGTATATGCAAAAATCCTCATTATCCTTTTCCTTAACTTCATCCATTTTTTGGGATTTGATTATCTTCTATTGTAAATAGATACTTTTCTTGATTAGTATGGTTTCTTATGATGTCTCCTTTATTATTGAGATAGTTGCATTCAAGGACATATATTTTGTTAGTCAAGGTTTTGATGGTCATGCATTTTTCATAATTGGGTTTGTTAATAATGCAAAAATTTCTCTTGAAACTAATACTATTTTCTTCATTAGAAACTTATCTAATAGAGATAAAAGAGTTAGAATGATTAGTAACATAATACATATTGGAAATGGTAAATTTTTATCTATTTTTTAATTTAACTACACAATCTCCTTTTCCTTCTATGGTTGAGTATTATCCATCTCTAATTCTAATGTTGTAAAGACTATTGTTTATTTTATAATTTAGAAGATAATTTTTCTAGGGTGTCATGTGATTGGAAAAAATACTATATAAAACCAAAGAATCTTGCTTTATTTATTTAATTTAATTAAAGGTTGCACAATAACCTTGAAACACCACCAAATTTGTGTATTGTAACCTTTGTAATCCCATCCCATGAAACAGAGGAAAAACTTTACTATAAATGTGAAGGTTGTAATCCATGAGGGGAAATCTCACATATTTCATACTTTTAGAGCTAAAAAATGCCTCATAAGTGGCCAAAACCTCATTCCCCAAATGAAAAGAGTCACCTAGTGTCTATATTTGGGATTGTGGGGGGAGGGATCAAAAATGCCTTTTAGAATGCCAAAAAGACAATTTGATGGATTTTATTAGGGGTTTACACTTTTCCACACTGACAAACCCCTTTTAAGAGGTAAGCTAGCTAGGAGACATCAAAGCCAACATGGAGGCATGCAAGGGGTAGATCTTACCTACACCCAACATGGATAGTGGGGTAACTTAGCCTAGAAGGATTTGAACTTCCTCCTAGCATTGATCTCTCATACCCCTCAATATTGATACCTCCTCCCCAACATGGAAGCAACATGGCCAAGATTTTGACATCAACTCTAGCTAGGATCTTCCATGCTAGCATGGAAGATCTCTACCTAGAATTGATCTTTCAACCCCCCAATATTTACATGCTTCCCCAAGCATGGAGGGGTTAGCTAGCATGGAGGGATTAGCTAATGTGGATACATGGGGATAGATCTCACCAACCCCACCTAAAACATAGCCAAACTTTGCATCCAAATTATAGCTAATTTATAGCAAAAAATTAAGGCCAAAACACTATATAAACCAACCCCAAATATCATTTTTAGGTTCAACCCCCTTAACATTGACATACTTTGGCATTTGTAACATTCAAGAGCTTGAACACGCACAAAGCCTCTTGAATCCCTAGCATGGGATTCACTTTTTGAAAAATTGTTACCCCTTCATAGCAATTGTTACATCCCCATAGGTATTGTTACACCTCCCCCCACATGCCCCCTTCCCCCTATAACACCCCCCTTGTACATTTGGTGTAAGCAGCAGCAAATGTTTGAAAGCATTAGGAGTTATGGAGCATCAAAATCATGAAGTAACAAATTCCAAGCCCCTACCAAACTAAATCCTCCTTGTCCCCAGGCACATTTGTGTACACAATGGCATCTATTTCTATTCAGGAGCAAGATTGGCATTAATGATTACTAGCTTGCCATTTTTCAAAAATGCATACTCCATGCTAGTAGCTAGATTTTTTAACTTTAAGGTCTCTTGTTTAAAATTTTTAGGAATTTCCAACTCTCCCCAATAGGTATCATAATTTGCATCATCAAAGAGTTGGTGATGAACTTACTCCAATTCATCCATGGCTTCAACATATGCACATGTTAGGCTCTCAATAGGTTCCATGCAAAGTGTGCTACATCCAGGATTAGTTGTCAACCATTGGGTGTCCTCCTATTTTGTGGCTACTCCATATAGGAACCTTTGAATATTTTCCTCATTTGCATACTATTTGCATGTAGAAATAGATGCTCTATTCAAGAACCAGAGTTTCTACATGCAGTTCCACCCTCTATCATTGTACGTGATGCATGGAACTCATTTCTTATTACTCTTTCTAAATGCATTTTCCTTGTTAATTTCTAGGAAAAGATCTTTAATGCCCATTCATGCATCAAGAGTACTTAACCAAGTCATTTCCATAATGATTAGGAAGTTCCCCTTGAAATTTTCAACTTTGATTACCAAGAAATTAATAGGAAACAACCACCCATAAATAGTGGTTACAATATCTTCTACTAATTCTAATGAAATAGTGATGGACTAGTCTACCAATTCTAAATGGATGTTGCTCTTCTTAAGAGGAGATAGGTTCTAGGTGTTGTACATTTCATGATAAATCATATTAACTCTATAACTTGAGTTAAGAAGAACCTTGCATGGCTCATTCCTAGTAATTTGCAAATAGATGAGAGGACTTCCAAGATTAGATCTTTTCCTAGGAAGGTTGCCAACCTTCATCCAATTCGATACAACATGTGTTAACATAACTGTGTTGATGTTGGGAGGTGTTTGGTTTGAAGAGCTATCAAAAGAAATGGATGCAGAGGATGAAGGAGATAAAGGGAAACTAGCTGCATAAGTAGGTGAGGATTTAGTAGGGCTATTGGTTTAGAAGAATGGTCTTTTATGAGATCTTAGTTCCTAACCACTTAGCTCAGGAATCAGCTATAAGTTAACAACCCTGGTAGCATTACATTATTATAGATAGGATAAAAGCCCACCCTACATGGATGGAGCATGTGGTAATGAGGTTGATAGTGGATGAGCATGCACTGAAGGATGAGGAGGGTGATAGGGATATGGGGCTTCCCCTCTAGTATATAGAGAATGAGTTTTGTTATACCCTAGAGGGTAGTAGTGATGCTAAAAAGTAGCATGACTAGAAGATTCATGTGGAGACATTGGTTGCTTAACATAGTACCCATATGGATCTAGCTGCTTGTAAGGGTACTACTGCCTTGGTGGTAGCATCCCCCACAACTGTGGGTGTTGCCACTATTAATACTATTCATATGGTTGTGATGGAGCTCCACTTGGATAATAATCTTATTGTTAGTGGTGGAATTACCTTAGATTTTCTTGAGGATAAGACAACCTTATGGGTTCTTACCTTTGTGCTAGTTTAGGATTTAGAGCATGCAACCCAGATTCCTATAAGTATGACACAATAGGGCAACATCCCTTGGGATGTTCATATTGGTAGATGTCACACCCATCATCTTCATCTAATTTTGACTCCACAACCTCTTCTAGTGCCATAGCCTTGCCTTTACCCCTTTTTCTAGGCATGTTTAGCTACTTTCCTTCTCCTATGATCATAATCACTACCTTGGTCTTTCAATTCTTCTACAATTTTTAGAGCATTTTGAAATTTTTCATCCAAAGCTTCATACATTTTTTTGACCTTAGCCAAAATTTAGACAAAGACATTTTAATTGGCAAGGTTTTTTGTTGCACCACCTCATCAAGTGGTGCTTTCCCCTTACTATCATAGAATCAAACCTTCCTTTTTCTAATGGAAGGATTCTAGTTATACTCCTTAGCAATTTCTCATTTTCTCAACTCACCTTCTTATTTTGCAGCTTGCTAAATCAACCCTTGAATTTGATGAGCTCTTAGTTCTAATAGTCTCCCTTGGGTATAAACCCCAAGAGTTCTTCTTGTTTCTAATTGAAGCCCATCTATGATATGATGAAGTTGTTGTTATTAAGAATAACCATGGCCAGAGCATTTGTGCAAAAGAAAATAATACTTACCCATGGTGGCATCCAGGGGTTCATGTATTTCTTATTTCTAAGCTTTGATTTTCCTTCATAGGTTTAACACTCTAGAGTACATCTAATACTTGTCCTTAAATCGTTGTAACATTGTACTCCATCGATGGACTGATTTTGGTTCCAAAGATTAGTACTAGCTTTCTGCTTCCTTGATGAGTGTTTAGGGGAATAGCTTGAGCTTTTGCCAATTATTTTCAATATTTTGTAAGGCACAAGCATCATGAAAGGCTTGTAAATATGTTTGAGTATTTGAGTTATATCCCCACTAAAATATGGGGATATTTTTCATGTCTAGCCTCTTGATTTGACTATCTTTCGCATGCCTGATAGGAATTCTAATAGCCTCTATGATGTTGAGCATATTTCAAGTGGCTAGTAGAGGTTCACTATCATGATCTCGATGACACTTGTAATGTCCTCTACCATCCCTTTGTTCATGACAATCTCTACCATTATCATTGTTTTTCCATTATCTACAATTCTACGTAGATTCAAAGGAGGAGGAAGAACCAAATGAAGAGGGCAAAGCAGGAGGAAGATGACCACCACCATGGTGTCTACCACTTCCCCTTCATTTTTCATAGTCATGATCCTTAGAGGGATAATCATTATGATTGTCTAAGTTCCTAATGCAATTCCCTTTCTTAGAACTCCCATGACTCTGGGGCTTCCTATTACTAGAACCTGGATTGTTGATCACTAATTTAAGATTTGGGTTTGGCTCTCCTTCACTAGAGTCAAGAGGTCAAGAGTTTGCATGTTGAGAACCCTTGAAAATAGGTTTCTCATTATCCTTTTGATCTAGTAGGAATAAGGGATTAGTGAACTATTTTCCCTTCATAGCTTTGTAGTGCTTTACCTATTTCCGATCTCATTTGCATTATGTTTTAGTAGGATAGTAGTCCTAGAAGTCCTGATCTTTCACAACGTACTCTCCATGAAGCTTCTCAATGCCAAACCTTGTAAGGGTTTGGAGTAGCATCTTGGGAATAGATCAGTCAGATGACAATAGAACATTCCCCTCCATGTCTTCCCATTGCATTTGTTCATCCTAATAGAGGATGTAAGTAAAATTGGATACAAACTCATCAGGATGAGTGTACACCACTTTACATTCTTATGGTACTATTGACTTAGAATCATCTTGTCTATGAGAAGATGAAGACAGTGTTGTTAGAAATAATTTCTTAGTGTGCTCGTATTATAGTTTTGATTAATTATATATATTCACATATTTGAATGATTATGACAGGGTTTGATCCAACAATCCTAAATAATATTCACTAAGTCCTAGATAGTACATGTATCAAACTACAAGTCCTTGGCAACAACATCAATGATGAGTGGGGAGTACCCCTATGCCCAACCATATGAATCACTAAGTGTTCATGTGTGATTTAGTCGAATTTTGTGGATTTATAGCGTTGTAAGTACATAGGTCTCTAGGAAGTGACACTAACTATTGGAATTATTGTCTTTCCAATTACACTTGTGAGATGCAAATGTATGGTTGAGTGCAACTAAGGCATATGGTTTTTAACATTTTTATGTTTTATGTTTTAATTCACCTAAGGATAAATAATAATGAATAAAATAAGATAATGAAATTCATAATTTAATTTTACTAGTTATACTTAACTAATCTTAACATAAGCATCAATTCCCACTTGTCGTACATATTCTGAACATGCTTAATGCTACTGGGTTACCAAACATTAAGTGTTACTAGGATTTCCAAGTGCCAAGTGTATTCTTGAAGTGGTCGTACTTATGTGCTTAATTAATCACTACCTAAGCTAGATTAACTTAGCTTAGTTTAGCCTAATTAATTATTTAATTACATAAAGCATTAAAGAAAATTGCATACAACATTAAATGCATAAATAAATAATTAATCTATTTCAAAGTGCTACAAGGTTTATCAAAAATCTTGTCTTTATTGTTGCACACACTATTATGCTCAGGTACAATAGTGATTGAATAAAGATAAGTATACTCTTGAATCCTACTATGGACATTTAGAAAAATATTCTAACTTCCAAATGACAAAATTCCAAGAGCTCCACCACAACTATGACAAAATACATGCCATAAACACGATGGTGAGCATGTATTTATAGGCAAAAATAGAGACTATGTTGATGAGGCCATGTCAATGCATCAAATTATGCATCAATGGGGCTTATTCAAAGGGGCCTAGTCGACGAGGCCCAGTTGATGTAGCCAATTTACAATTCATTAATTCACTTATTAGTGGATTCACTTGGTAATCCTAATGATAGTTACATAAGCCCTTGATGTGTATGACAAACTAGGAGCGAACACTTATCATCATAGGCTAGCATAGATTCACATTTTGATCATACTTACATTTAGATTTTATTCTTAGACTTTATCTTTACTTTCATTATGTTGGTGTTTAGAACAATTAAAGTTGAATAACATTAATTTATCATATGTCTCAACAAGAGTTAAACCATATAGCTTGAACCTTACTATCTCAATGTGAGAAAACAATTATCATGAACTAAACCTCAACTATTAGGGAAATTAGATTAGCCATCCACAGATTATGATCAAGTTGCAGGTAAACACTTGTGGATTGTATGGTGGAGTGTTTGAATATCCAACCGCTCATCAACAACTGTAAACAATTTAAAAGCAATTTGACAAATTCATCATCTACATCAACTAAAAAAAGCATAGCATAACTTACTTTCATCGTAGTTGATATAAGAAAAATGCATAGAAGAGTGTGGTTGAGTATTATACAATTTGTTGTAGTGAAAATTGCATCGTCATGCACATGATGAATATCATACCTTTGCATTGTGAACATGTAGCAAAATTTATATGCCCTATATAGTTTACCTGCTCTACTATACATATCACACCTTTTCACAATTGTCTTCTCAAATTTTTTTGTACAATAGTTAAATGCATTGTTTAACATAATGTTGCACACAATCCATGCATAATAGTTTCATGTGCCTATCAAGCTATAAAAAAACAAATATTGAGGTTATACCATTAAGTAATAGCCAAAATAACTAACAATTCATAAATGACACCTACTAAAGATTGGTGGAGTATTTGTGATTACAAGTAATTATACTCTAAATCTATTCATTAATCTTTGCTCCAATCTTATACATAATACATCCATTGCATGGCATAGGTAAATAATAAATTTGAAAACCTATTTATTCTTTGTGCTTGCTTACTCGTTGGGATGAATTTAATTTATATTACTTCAATTTCAAAGAGATTAAATAACAATGGTGAATAAGAATCTCAATGACTTCTATTAATGAAAAATTTTCACACAAGAAGTCTATGATTATTATTACAATATATTTTGTATTATTTTGCTAGGATTTCATAAACTAAGGATATCACCATTATTTTATGGTAATTTTTATTATTACTTTTAAAGGAAATGAAACTCAAAAAGGTTTATGAAATTTATGATACATATGTACTTTTTCCTTAATTTCATTTGATATTGAGTTTGTAGCTTAGTACTAAGGAGATACATGTATAGCCTATAATTTGTCTTGACTTGAAATGAAAACCAACATTAAGCATATTCATACTAAGCTCATATTCTTTTTCATTTTCCTTTGTATCACATGCATCAATTTTGCTTTCATGAATGAATTATTGAAAATTTTATTTATTCTTCATAAATCAATGTAAATGAAATTAATACTTCATGGATGTTTTGTTTTAGCATATTGACTTTTATGGATAATTGAATTATAAAGCATTTTATTTTATTTGAGTCTTTGGCTATCATATATATTCATTTCTCATATTCTTTCAACTAGTTATTTTAATTTTAATAATTTATATAATTTTTAGAACCAAAATTTATGATTATATTGTTTAATATTCTACTTCAAGAAAGTAAGAGAAAAACTATTTGCCATTAGATTAAAAGTTTGTTTTAGAATAAACCATTTAAAATTTATGTAGTCCTTATGAATTAACAAGATAGATGTAATAACATGTTTATAATAATATGGGGTATGAAAAATATGTAGTATAAGTTTAAATTTGATGATGAAAATGTCCAAATTATGGACTCTTTTAGATGCTTTGGTCTTTAATATGTAAATAATAATTGTAGATAGGATAAATGTGTTGGCGATCGTTTGGCATGTGACCGCCAACAAGTGTCCTCGAACAGGATTTAGGTACTTGTTGGTCTCTAGCAACACCAAGGCCCAGATACCTCCAAATAGACTCAGTAGTTAATGTGAGTGTGTGTGTGTGTTGTTGTGGTGTGCTGTTATGAAAAATGAAATGATTAGGTTGTGTGTAAAACTATAAATGACTTATCTTAAAGAGATTCAGCCAACTTTGCAAAATATTGTGAGTTGTTAAGAGTTCCTATTTTGTTCAATTGCCTAGTCTATGCAGTCATTATAATACCTACTTGTAACCAATAAAGTTTTACAAAAACATTTGAGCACAACTCTGCAAATCTACTTCTAATTTTCCCCAGAGAAAGAGATAGTTCTACAAGAAAACTAGAAATAGAGCAAGGTTCAATGGAAATAGAAAGAAGAGAAAAAGAAATCATATTTGTGTAAAGATCTCAAATGCTTAAACAAGATAAAATGATACGAGTAAACACTTCGCAATAAAGCTATCCAAAATTCAATAACTATGAATTGTTTAAACTTCTAAGGCTTAAATAAGCAATTTCTTTAAGACAATCCTACTATGCTACCAAAAAAATTGCTATGTAAACTATCACATACCAGACTCTATTTTGGCTAGATAATGGATGTCAACAATTGCATTCAACAGAACCTTCAAAAGAATTGACCATTTATGATTGAAATACCATGGAGATTCACTTTAAAGATAAAAGAAGCTATTCTGATCCTATCAAAATACCAAAGATTTTCTGAACCCTCTTGACTATTGAATCGTTCAATGGCTTGACTACATGCAGAGGCTCTCTTACAAAAATCTCAATAGTGGTTCTTATATATTGCACAATAATAAAATTCACTACTAAAATGCTCTTAAGGCTTTCAAATACAAGCTCTTCTATGGCAAAATTTTAATAGAA